>JABXWE010029438.1:0-28258 GCA_014611495.1 Limonius californicus | reverse complement strand
ACCCCCCCCCCCCCCTTGAAAATTCAATTTTCAGAACTCCGATTCACGATTGGTATACACTTACCCAAAGAATTATAAGAAAATGTGAGGAAATAAACAATTCTCCGCAGATTTTACAAAATGTTAGCAATGGTGTAAGAGGAAGTGTCCGAAGTTGTCTTCAGGAAGATGGAGGCCATATTCAACACACCTTATAAGCCTCAAATACTCTAAATACTCTTAAAATACTTAAATAAGTGTCTTTATTCGTTAACTTTTTAAAATGCCTTTTATTGGGGCGAGCTACGCATTGAGGTTACGTTTAATTTGCTTGTGTTTACATTGGAAGAAACAAATACGAGATACGGCCGGTACGTAACATGCCAGCTACGACATGCCTTATAGCACTCACAGCCAATCCTAATTTGAAAAATTCTTGATCGCTCGCTACATTTCCATACTACTTTTGACATCTGTAGAGCCGGATGAAGGTATTAACGTATTTGTATTGTTTGGGTTCATTTTCTTAATACTTTTCTACACCTCTGTTTATCTTTATTCTTCTATTTAACTTTCTATTTCACAGTTTTGTTCCCGCTATCCATTTTTTTATGTTTCATTGCAATGTTACGTTTTTCATAATAAATTGAACGTATATTTTGTATCTCGTAAATTTTTCCTTTATAAGAAATTATTGTTTTCTGGAAAGTGTATCATAGATAAAGATTTCCTCCAATGAAGAAGCGAAAACTGAAAATACATTTTCAGTTTTTAGTACTGTGGTATTGTATTTTAAGTTTCTTGATGAAGGTATTGTCCAAACATTTCAAACTTAATTACGTCGAGGGGCTCCATCTTCCATAAATCGTAATATACATTTTATTATCAACACTATAATACACTTTCAACATCAAATTATCAGCTCCTCAATATATAGCAGCAGTACCGAACGTTATTATTATTAATAATTGTTTAGATAGTTATCTAACTACATTCTTTTGGGCGGCCTCGGTGGTCTAGTGGTTTGCATTTGCCTCTAGATCCAAACCTCGGTCGAACCTGGCCGAGGTCGAGGAGATGTTTCCAGTGGGGAAAAATCCGAAAGTGTGCCTTCTGTCGGATAAGAAGTAAAGCCGTAGGTCCCGTGCAACGGCGATGTGTGACACGTTAAAAATCACTACTGGTTGGAATTACCCCAGATTGGAAAAATTATTAGTTAGGGTGTACAATAAGCCAATGATGACTGCAGTGCTTAGAAATGCTTGGAAAACCGCGTCCTAGATCTCGCTCTTTCAAATCAACAATCATGAACATTCGTTTGGTTGATGATCTTCTCCCAAACCTCTCAATTTGTATGGTTAATTAAATACACATAACCTATAGCCATGAACCCCCGCAATCAACATAACCTCTTGGTGGAACACGACTCTTCACCTTGATATGAAGTTCTGTGGTCAATAGTATACAAAGAAACATTATATGTCTTTGGCAATGCCAGGAATGTTTGGAATTATTATTGGTTGTCTTGCTATGCCGTATCATTTAGCACGAAAGGGAAGAAGGTTGGAATACATTGTTCAGTCAGAGAATAAAAAATAGTTGTTCCGTCAAACAATTACACATTTTGCTGAAAAGACATTTGAGAGAGAGGATGAAACAAAAAAGCGGCAGAAAACCGTATAAATAAAACCCCTGGAGTGAAGCACACCAGAAAATAAATCTCTAAATAAATACTAACAAAAGAACTGAGAATAAGCTAATCCATTGTTCTATCAGTACCCACGGAACTGAAACGTTCTATTAGAGCTGGTGTGAAGCTGCGTTTCTTTCACTTACCTTTTTCGTGGAGTTTTCTTCCGAAGCTCTTTTCTTATTGCAAGGGATATTTTTTCCAAGTCTATTCTATTCAGGGTTTTCCGGCAATTGTTCTTCCTTGATTCGTTTTGCGACATCTGCGCCTCATTAAATGTAATAATCTTGACGTTCGAATAAATTTGTTCCTCTCTTTATTATTTATTCAATAAATTCTTCAGCCGTTCCTGCTAACCATGGGCTCTAACCTGAAGAAGACTAGCTATAGCAAAAGATCAAGAAGGTACTTCTTTGGCATATATCTTAGTTTTGTTCTTCATTCTGCTGACCGGTTTGATATATTATGCTTATCGTAGCTAGTATTTATCTTCTTCTTCTTCTTGAGTGCTTTGTAGCGATCTCCTTAAAGTATCACAGACATAGATGACCTACTGTTTAACGTGGGCTCCTTACCACAGGCAGTGTAAACACTTCTATTGCAGAGAATATTTACTAGGCAGAATACCTCGCCAGCTTGTCATTGTTTTGCGAAGAAGAACGACCGTTAAAACTCAGATGTTCCAGTACTGGAAATTGAACCCCATACCGTCAGTGTAGAGGCCTAACGCGCTAACCTCTAGTCCATGACCGCCTAGTATATGTAAGTCAGGATAATTATGGCATACTATGTCATTTACTGTGTATGCCATATATTGTAATATTGGTCGTCCTCCAGCTTTACGTACCAACTTCGATTCTTCCTTTGACGGTGGTGTTAATGACCCTCGGTCTCCTAAAACATAAAATATACCTCTCTATGAATTGCTCGCGTTTCATCTTTATGCTCTTCCACAGACTTATTTCTTCTTGAGTTATTTGATCCTAACCAATTTCCAGCATCCCGCCATAACAACAGATCTCGGATAACATCCAATGTCTTCTTTGCAGTTGTTGAAATCGTCCATCTTTCATATCAACGTGATGCTGTGCTCCAGTTATTAGTTTTTTCAACTCTTTCCTTCTTACCATCCATATTTTATTTAACATATTGAAATCTTGATGATGAAATGATTTTATTTCAGTTGTTCTGGATATGGGCGGCCACACACACATAAATACCCACGGACAGACATTCAATCTCATTTATTATTAACAACTACCCTTTATATTGTCACCGTTCTTACCAAGGACCACAAATGAGATCAGTATTTTTATCCCTTGATAGAAAAGTGATTTCTTAAAGTTATTCCTAAAAAGGTTCCATTTAGATCTACATTTTATTAGGCATCACCATCAAATTACTTTGTAATCAAAGAGATATCTAATAAAGTTTGCGTCATAGAATCTAAATAATTTCTAGTATTGGCGTAGGCATTTCTAGTTTCCTTATTCCCAATATTTCTTAAAATAACATAATAATGCTCTTATTGATTTACTTTTAAAATTGCATATTTTTTAATTTAACAAAATATTAAATATATTACAAATTAGGCCAAACTTATGTAATTCCCTTAATATTTGGTTACTACAAGTTTATACACAGGGCGTACATTTATTTATAATCGCTTGACCACTGTAATGTACAGTTCGAAAGTAAACAGTGGCGTTCTTCAGTAACGCAACTACTGTGCTACAACTTCAAATAGCAATCGTTTGGGCTTGTTCTGTGAATACGGTGGTTTTCGGAATTGAACTGTTTTACGTGGCTGTTCTTCTGACGAAGATGACTCTTCTTCTGATGATTCTTCGTCTTCGTCTTCGTCTTCGTCTTCGTCTTCTTTCTTAACTTGTACAGTATAGCTGATTAGAACCATAAAAAAATACAGTTCCAGCAAGCATTTGACATACAAATACACCACGTGAAGTCGCTTAATATTTCGTTTTAAATTATGATTTAAGAATGGATAGTCTACTATTGATTTTACCACAGCTTTGTTATTCATCGTCGATAATAATATGATTAGACCTAAAGTAAAGAACGCGCGCATAAGGCAGAACACGGCAAACAGACCTACAAATAGCAGCATACCTCTGCACAGATCCAGTATTAGTAGAAGCGCTAGCAACATGTGTATGCTGCACATGCCAATCCACCAACATTTAGTTTCACCTTTATAATAATTTATGGCAAAAACCAAATCGTATATTGCTAAAACGATGCTCAAGTAGCCAATGGCGAAGCATCCTGCCCTCAAAGAAAATACACAACACCAGTAGTTATTAAAGATTGTAGAGATACAACCCATGGGATGCTTGTTTTAGACATTTCAGGGCCACAACTGACTTTTGACAGATGCTGACGTTCACCTAAAGCTAACCAGATTAAAATGTAGTTTATTTATGTATTTCTTGATTTTCATGTAAATGTAATGACAATTATACTCCACCAGATATCCAAACATGTTAATTCTAATAAAATTGTGTTTTGTTCAAACACCTACATTACATACGGACCCCGTTAAGAAACTAAAGCGAAAAAACCTTTCACTGGTAGGAGATTTACGGAATTGACTGTTCTCACTGTCATCGAAACTATATTGGGCGACTCTGTTCATGTTTTGAATAGGGATGTTCTTGACCCCATTTGTGCCTATTTTGCGTGTCTCTCCTAAGTTAGGATTAGCTTCGTAGTGCTTGTCCAACCTTTGACAATATACGAGGGCAGCCTTTTAAGTTTATTTATCACATGTAGTCGGCCTTTTGTTGGGCACTTTCTGATGAAAGGAACACATTTATGGTACCGTTTAGATGGACCTTGTAAAAGGATCCTGAATGGTTTGAATTTATATTGCAGCGCAGGTATACTTACCAGCATTTAAGCTTTTCAAGCTTTTTTTAGAAATGCGGATTTATTAATTGATATCATAAACTTTAAAGGAAATGTATCAATTCAATAACATATAAACACATAGTTGTACGTCTATACTAAAGTTCTGTTATTTGGCAACCACGGTTTTTGAATAACTTTTGTACATAATTTCTATCGGTAGTGTCTATAAATATAAATATATACTTAAAACAGTCTCTATTTGTTTAAAAGAAGATAAAAACAACTTCAAGGCTGCAATTTTGTTTATTGGGTAAGTTAGTTTGGAACGTGGAAACCGACGAGGCGATAATTACTTCACAAATAGGAAATTTTATTGAACATATAATATCCTCTATGATTGTAATGTGGGTTGCATACAATAGCAGGCGTATTAGATGGAACAAGCAGTATTTTTCTAATCAACTTAATTTTTGAGTTGGTAGCTCCCTACGACTGATAGATAGCCTAGCCACTTGTGTGTGCGAGGGGATGTGGTTAGAAGAAATATGTGTTATAACTGAAAGTGACTCGTTTATAATTTATGAAAACAGCCAAGTGTGTATTTATCCGTCACAGCACCCAGGAGACTTTAAACGTTCCAAACATATCAATGTTAAATACCAGTTTGTCTGTAACAAAATAACTGAGGGTATTCTGAATGTTGTATATATACCCACCAATGAACAGACTGCAGGTATATTTACAAAAGGTTTAACCGCACAAAAATTTGTAAAACTTAGATGCTTATTAGGATTAGCATAAAAAATTTTTGTTAAGGGCATTTCATTGAAGGGAGGGAGGTGTTGAAGGTACTGCAGTGAAATGTACCTGCCGTATAGGCAACTTATGTAACTGTAGTATGTTAGTTGTGAAATGAACTGTACAATAAGATGGCGGAATGTGTTGTATTAATGCTACGAGTTTAATGTATTTCTGAGTTTACCATTTTTATTTATAATCACTACTAAGTAAGAGTGTTACGTTTCTGAGTTTATTTACACCAAATCTAACAGTTCCGAAAAATAATACTTCACAAAATGCATGAAAACCGTCGAACCCAGTTCGTGTTTAAAACCGTAAGCAGAGAATTGCGAATTGACACTTCAACTATAGGATTTTATGCTTATAACATCCCTAACGAATTAAAAGTTACTCTAAATGCCATTTTGTAGTTTATATTTTGTCAGTATAGCCGGCGGAAAAAATGCCGCCGGAAAAAATTTCACAGTAAAATGGCACCCCGAATAAATGTAACCGTAAAAATGTCACCCGTAATAAATGTATCCGGAAAATTGCTATCCGGATACCACATTTTCCAGTTGAGATTGTATGACGATGTATGCAGTATTTCAGCACTAAGACATTTTAAATTATTTCTATCACATAGGAAGCTTTTGAAGGCAAGGCAATTATGCGTGTAACATTAGAATACGGAATATACCTCCTCCACAAACTCCTCACAAACGACATGGAACATCCAAGATTTCACAATTGCTGGTGATACGAGGGGAGTTTCTTATGTTACCTACTTAGCTATGGAAACGAACTGCTATCGTGATAATTTTATTATGTCACGTCTCTGTGACATTTTAGAGTGTATCCTTCAAGTTTGATACAACTCGCTTAAGATTTATCATTTCTTTATAGAGTTAGAGGTGCAAAAATGAGTGATTTCAAACTTAAAACTAGAAGGGTCATAAAATGTCCATCGAAAGAAGGTAATAATCCAAAGAATATCCATGAGAGAATGGTGGCTCTGTATGGGGAAAATAGTCCGTTCTATTTAAAGTTAAATTTTGGTGCAAGCAATTCAAATGGGACAGGAAGTCCATTCAGGATGACTCAAAGTGCGGAAGACCTCTTGAAGCACGAACACAGGAGGCCATACAGAAAGCTGGAGATTTGGTGTTGACCGATCGATGAGTGACAGTTTCAGTTATTGCAAGAGAAGTAGATATATCGAAAGCATCTGTTTTAACCCTTAACTGGTGACGTAGGGTCCTGGTGAACCCCGGTACTTTTAATTTCTGGTATAATTTACGTATCGTACAACCTATCAGCTGGCCACCCCCCTCTATCTTCAAACTGGCCAGGCTTACACGTACTCCTACCTCAATTATCCCATACACGCAGTGTAGACATACAGTAATTTGTTAAAATTCATTTGGGGTCACTACGACCCCACGTCCCCAGTTACGTTTTTATTTTCTATAATTTTGTTATGGCTAGTAGATACGTCTAAAAAAGTACGATTTGGTGATGATAATTATGAGGAAACACTTACTAAGTGGTATGATGAACTTGAATGTGATTTGCGATATAGAGGACGATAACGAACTTGAAAGTGATCATGATACCAATTCTGAAATGAGGAGAGTGATGATGAGACTGCACAAGCTTCTATAGACAGTCCAGATAGAAGTCATGATATTGACTCAAATTCCATTCCGCAAATCATGATGAAGTACCTAGCGTAAAAGATTTTTTTGGCAAAAACCGATACAGGTGGTCATGTCAGCCACCTTCAAGAAACACTCGAACTTTACGTTATAACATTGTCATGCATTTACCAGGTTTGTAGTCTTCTACGAGTTTTATCGCTGTTTATAATATAGATATCTATTATTACTATTTAGGGCTCAGGGGCCCTGCGAAAGCAATTGGAAATTCAGCGTCTCCTATAGAAGCATGGAGATGCCTTATCACCCCAGAAATAGAAAACGAAATTATTGTTCAAACCAATAAGAAATTGTCTATAATTAGGCAAAATTATGCCCGTGAAAACAAGCCCGAACTGGCCGATTTAGATTCGATAGACTTTGAAGCTTTCTTAGGTATTCCGTATTACAGTGCGGTATTGAAATCAAATCATGAAGATTTACAGTGTTTGTTCGCTACTGATGGACGAGACATATTTAAAAGTGTGATGTCTCACGTTTTGACAATGCAAACGATAGGAATGACAGGAAAAAAGAAGAACCTGCTGCGGCCATTTCTTTCGCATTCAATGAATTTGTTAGAAACTATCAAAGTTCATATTCTCTTGGAGAAACAACGTGCATTGACGAAATGTTAGTCGGCTTCAGAGGGCGTTATAAATTTCGTGTTTACATGCCCAATAAACCAAATAAGTATGATTTGAAGATAATGATTCTCACAGATGCTCGTACAAATTACTTTTTCAACGCATACTTATATTCCGGATAAAGGCAGTGATGGAAAGCCGTTCACAACCGACGAAAAGAAGATATTTTCAGTGCCTTCGCAGTCCGTGCTGCAGCTTACTCAGCCAATGGTCAATAGAAACAGAAATGTAACAGCCGACAATTGGTTCTCGTCTATATAAATGGTGGAAGAACTGCGAAAGAGAGGCCTAACATATGTGGGAACACTCAAAAAGAATGAAAGGGAAATTCCGCCGCGATTTCTACGATATAAGATTAGAGCTGAAGGAAGTATTATAGTTTATATGGATTCACTGAAGAGTTCACAATGGTATCGTAGGTATATCCCAAAAACGAACAAGGCGATTGTCCTCGTTTCTTCAATGGATCATACTAAACGTGTTGATCCATATACGGCAAAACCAAAGATAATTGCATTCTATAATTCAGCGAAGGGTGGAGTAGATACGTTGGGTGTGAAATGTTCGACATATTCCACTAATAGAAGCACTAGAAGGTGGCCTTTGGCAGTTTTTTACGCTGTACTCAATATTGCTAGTGTTAATGCTGTTGTTTTGTACGGTTGATATGCTCAATCTCCTAAGAGCAGAAGGACAATATTTATAAAGAACTTAGCTCGCCAACTGGTAGAACCACATTTGATCAGACGGTTAGCAAATTCAAAACTTCCAAGAGAATTGCGAATGTCAATTGCCAGAATTTTAGATAAACCCATTCCGACAGAAGAAAATTTAGAACAAAACGATGGGAAAAGAAGAAGATGTCAAATACATGTCCAAGATCTTATGATAAAAAAACTATAGATATTTATACTACTTACAGCAAACCAATGTGTGACACTTGCAGAGTGATGTTTGTAAAGACTGCCAAACATAATTTTTCGTATTATTGCGATCTTGCGATTTTGCTAAAAAAATATTTTTATTTATTTTTAATTCACAGTTTCTTATTCCATAGAGTAAGTGTTTTAGTTATGAATGATATTTAGATCCAAAAAGTTAAATTTTATTTAATTTTTATAACTATGTGTTAAGTGCAACTTTCTATTTACCCTTGTATTACTTCTTATTGGAAATAAATAAATAGATTGCCTACTGCAAATTTGGCTCATATATGATTATAGTAACGAGTTTTACTTAATTAGTAATTTTTTTAAATTCCAAATATTAAATAATTAATTTAAATCCATTGGGGTCTTGATGGCCCCACGTCACCAGTGAAGTGACTAAAACCTGACGTTACCAGTTAAGGGTTAAAATTCTTCATTCTTCAAGAGTGATGGCCACAGTTTTCTGGGATGCTGAAGGGATTTTATAGGTTTAGTATATACCAAAAGGGTCTACAATAATAGAGATTGCCTACAAAGAAACAATAGTCAATTTGAAAGCAGCTATACGCGAGAAAAGACCTCACAATTTTGCCCAGAAAACTGTGCTTCTGCAGGATAACTGCAGGGTGCATAAAGCACGAATCGTTAAAGATGCAATTGATGAATGCGGTTTGAGGAATTGCAACATCCACCGTACAGTCCGGACCTCGCCCCCTGGGACTATTATCTCTTTCCAAAACTCAAAAAACAGTTGAGCGGGTGTTGCTTTTTGTCGAATGAGGACTTGAAAAACTCCGTGGAGTCGTATTTTGCAGAGTAAATAAAAGAATTGTTTTTCGAAGGCATAGCGTTGTTAGAAAAACGTTGGAGTAAGTGTGTAAGCGTTAATGGTTCTTATGTTGAAAACTAAAATTTTGTTTGTTCTCTAACTTGTTTCCTTCATACTTAGATAGATAAGATAAAAAAATCCCCTCGTAGAACGAATAATCAAATCGAAGAGGAAAAGCATAGATTTGCATTAGAAACTTCAAACAAACGTGCCTATATTTAGTAAACATGAGCATACCTACAAACATGTTGTAATTTTTGTTGTAGTTGTAGCTGCAGTAACTCCAAGTATAAATACATTAAATATCAATTATAAATGATAAAACAGTTAATGTAGGGTGATTACTTTAGTTTGTAACAGGTAGGTAGGCTACACACATTACAACTGTTTGTATTCTATAGGTATCTTAATAAACTTTAAATTGTAATGTAATGTATTTGAAAGAAAGAGATCGAGGACGCGATGTTCCAAGCACCTCTAAGTACTGCAGCCATGATTGGCTTGTTGTACACCATAACTAAGAATGTTGCCTATCTGGGGTAGTTCCAATTCCAGTAGTGATTTTTAACGTGTCACACATCGCAGTGGTACGGGACCTACGGCTTTACTTCGTATCCGACAGTAGGTGCATTTTCAGATTTTTCCCCGCTAGAAAAATCTCACCGACCTCGGCCAGGTTCGACCCCCGTCCCTTGGACCTAGAGGCAAATGCGATAGCCACTAGACCACGAGGTCGGCAACTTTACATAGTTTAAATAAATAAAAATCAAACTAGTTATGTTTTGACGAAACAGTAGTTGACATTTGCTTGTCCAAAGGACTCTTAATGTAAAAAAAATAGTTAGCTAAAAAGAAAAGTTAACTATGCATTTCATGTACATAGGTGTAGTCTGACTACGTACATGTTACAAGATAAAATGATTACTGTATATTGGCAAGTATCGTTTGTCTAACGTACTCATAACAGCAGTTTTTAATCTTATATAGTCGAGTTACAGTGGAACTTGTTAAAGTGACCACCTATAAAAAACCTCTAATTCTAAGTGACTACTTGTTAAACCCTATTCTTTCAATGTAATTTTTCCTGTATAGAGGGTGACAATTTGAAATCGCACTATATGTTATGCCTCTGGTAGTAAAAAAGGTACTTACATTTCCAGAATCCGTGTCTACAAATGGGCAATAGTCATGAATATCAAGCATAAAATTAGAAACAATTCTAATGGAAACACCCATCTTCATTGAAAAGCTCTTACAAAATGACATTCAAAAGTGGAAAACATTTTATTACGTGATTCATTTCGGAAAAATAGAATGGCCTCCAAGATCTCCAGATTTGACCCCATTAGACTTCTTTCTATGGCGTTACCTAAAATCTGTTTCTGTTGTGAGCTTTATTTCTTATTTTCTCCGAAACGAATCAGGTAAAAACATGTTTGCTACCATTGAATAGTATTTTGTAAGAGTTTTCAAATTAGGTATCACAAAATGGGTGTTTCCATATGTTTTTTATTGTGTAGTCAGAGCCTAAGGGGTTGAATGGGGAAATTTACCTGATTAGTCACGATGACTCCCCCTCCATGTTGTAGAAACGGTTTCAAAAAATTCTCAATACCGTACCGTACGTGTTGAAATTGACACCCTGTATAACCATGCATGGCATGTGCACAGACTCCACATTTAATAAAACATACTATGTATTTTCAATGCATCTCTCTGAACTGATTAATTTCCAAATTTAATTAATAACAATGTATTCCACACTTGTATTTAAACTCCTTATTACGCAAATTAATTAAGAAAGCCTATATTGTCCATTAATACCTGTACTGTTTATACAGTGCGCGTCAAAGGTAGAGAATATACCAAATAAAACTACAATAAATTATTTTTTGTTGTCGTTACAGTTATTTATACTTTTGACAAACACTGTGTATTACAACATTCTCTTCAACAGTGGGTATTACCGATTAACAACTGTACTGTTTATACAGTGCGCGTCAAAGATAGGGAATATTCTTAATAGAACTGCAGTAAATTTGTGTTTGTTGTTACCGTTATATTTACACTTTTGACGCGCACTGTATATTAAGACATTCTTCAACAGTGTGTATTGCCCATTAATACCTGCTATGTTTGTACAGTGCACGTCAAAGGTAGAGAATATACATAATATAACTGCAATAAATTTGTGTTTGTTGTTGCTACAGTTTTAGTTATACTTTTGACGCACACTGTTTATTAAGACATTCTTCAACAGTGTGTATTGCCCATTAATAATGCTATGTTTATACAGTGGGCGTCAAAGATAGGAAATATACATAACATAACTGCAGTAAATTTGTGTTTGTTGTTACAGTTTTACTTATACTTTTGACGCACACTGTATGTTAAGACATACTGCTATGTTTATAGAGTGCGCGTCAAAGATAGGAAATATACCAAACAAAATCCAATAAATTTGTTTCTGTTGTCGTTACTTTTTCATTTACAGTTTTGACACCCACTGTGTATTAAGACATTCTTCAACAGTGTGTATTGCCTATTAATACCTGTACTGTTTATACAGTGCGCGTCAAAGATGGGGAATATATGTAATATAGCTGCAATGAATTTGTGTTTGTTGTTGTTACAGTTCCATTTATACTTTTGACGCACACTGTATATTAAGACATTCTTCAACAGTGTGTATTTCCCATTAAAACCTGCTCTGTTTATACAGTGCGCGTCAAAGGTAGCGAATATAACAAGTAAAACAGCAATAAATTAGTTTTTGCTGTCGTTACAGTTTTATTTTTAACTTTTGACACAATCCTCTGCC
The DNA here is from genome assembly GCA_014611495.1 of Limonius californicus. NCBI lineage: Eukaryota > Metazoa > Arthropoda > Insecta > Coleoptera > Elateridae > Limonius > Limonius californicus. The sequence goes on along the minus strand of JABXWE010029438.1, from coordinate 16,015 downwards.
CGGGATGAAAGGGACAATCGCAAGCAATAGAGAAAGTTGAAGAAAATAATAAATGTTATTTTTTTTTTTTTTTCGCTATATGTTAACTGTTAGAATAAACTTTGTTTTAAATGTTTCTTCTGGTATTACTAATGCATTTTTATTTATATGCTTTCATTTATTAAGAATATGTAAAATGTCCCTTTCATGCCCACTCTCCTCTACAGTACGCGTCAAATATAGGAAATATACCAAATAAAACTGCAATAAATTTGTTTTTGTTGTCGTTACAGTTTTATTTATAGTTTTGACGTACACTGTATATTAAGGCATTCTTCAACAGTGTGTATTGTCCATTAATACCTGTACTGTTTATACAGTGCGCGTTAAAGGTAGCAGCGATTATACCAAATAACACTGCAATAAAGTTGTTTTTGTTGTTACAGTTTATTTATACTTTTGACGCGCACTGTTTATTGTGATATTCTTCTACAGTGTCTATCATCATCAGTATAGTGAGTGTAGATTGTTTTATAAGATAGCTGACTGACTACAGAAGTATTTTACTAAAACTGACGATTTAACCTGATGATCATCACTGTATATAATCAATCTCTACAATTATTAATATTAGATATCGGAAATGGAGGCAGATCCCTTCACTAGAACAACTGCAAAAGTACAGAAGTATTTTACTAAAACTGACGATTTAACCTGATGATCATCACTGTATATAATCAATCTCTACAATTATTAATATTAGATATCAGAAATGGAGGCAGATCGCTTCACTAGAACAACTGCAAAAGTAGGCAATCGCTCACAGGACGACCTGTACCCCTCTAAAAATTTCAGCGCTAGGCTGTGCTAGGCATGGAGCCAAGCGTTACCAAGGCTCATATATTTTCCTTACTCATTAGTTTAAGGCACGAAGTTTTCAACCTTGTTGCTGGTGTAGTCATCATTCCATACAATAGCTTTAAGCGTGAGATATATCTACAGCGCTATCTATAGTCAATCCTCTGATTTACTAAAGAATTCTGTCACATTTCTACATCATCAGATTGTAATATACATTATAAAACCAACAGAGGGCGGCACCAACCAGATATTATCTTCTAAATATGTAGGTTATTCGGTATACATATATTAATTATAATTATTATTATCAGTTTATTATTTTTGTTTTTATTATTTATAAGATTAATTGCTTATAGTAACTGTGTTCGTTCCCAATCTGTTGTTATGCTGAAATGAAGCAAAGCCCGAGTAGATTGTATTGTTCTTGTGAAAAATGCGTAAACTATGCTACATAAGAAACTAAATTTAGAACTTTATCAACTGTTTTTTTAGCTTATCAGTATGAAACCAAAAATAACTAATATTAGTTATTTATAAGGAGAAGCAAACAAAATGACCACCCACGAACAACCCATTCCGATAAGGGTTTCAGCAAAACAGAATTTTAAAACGGAAAAAAATTATGATAAAGATAGCGGTTTAATGTTGATTTAATTGAAATAGTCATTTCCGTTTTGATACGGGAAAGATTGTTTGTGTTTTGCAATTAACTTAAAGCGGTAAAATTATGTTTACTTTGGAAAAGTTTCAAGGATGATGCAAAACCACAATTAGTAGATTAATGGATTTCCATTCATGGCTAAGTTTACACCCATGTATGGAAATAATAATATAATAAATAATAATAATAGTTTGTTACACGTCTTGTCTAGATATGTATTAAACCACGAAAATTTTCTATGTAGAAATTTAGATCTCTGGCAATCCAAAATGTTAGTGTATAATATGTATGTTAATAGTTAATAAAATAAAAAGTATAAGATTTACATTATTCAAAATTTCAGAATCCCCTAGGACGTCTTATTTCAAGTATCTATGAACGAATGAAACATTTTTCCCGAATTCTCCAGCTTTAAAAATTCCAAAAAAGTTCCATAAAACGGCCAGCAGTGTAACTGTAGGGTGACTGGATTACAAAAAAAAAGCAGAGGGCTCGCGGTAGATACCAATAAGTGCATGTGTAGTACTTATAGTGGAAGTATGTATAATTTCCATCAATTTTCAACTTTTTTCTTTAGTCATTTTTGTAATTCTTCGGCCAGTATGCTGGGCAGACAGATAGACAGACTGACATCATGTTAATGCAAAACTCTGTTTTTAAGTTCAGATGCAGGGCCGGCTATAGATCTTTTAGCGGCGGGTGCACGTTTTCCTTATATTTCCCAATTTATATTATCAGTTAACAATAACCGAGTACATACAAGAACTTTTTCAAGACAACAATCGTGGAGAGCAGTACTTACTGATGCAGCAGATGGCTCAATCATTACTAAAGAAGAAATACAAAGGGCAATAAAGCGTAGCACAAACCGAAGCGGCTGCGGTGGCAGCCACGGTCGCGGCCGCGGTAGCGTTCAGTTTCAACCTGTGCAAACCTATCTGTGAATTCATATCAAAGCGAGCAGGCACGAGCAGATGGCGGCCTGTGCAGCATTCGTAAGTGCAGCCACGACCAAATGCGGTGTGTTCAGTTTGGCCGCCGAACGCGTGTTGAAAATGGCGTCACTATCGGAACAAATTATTGAAAAAGTGAAATGCTATCCAATCTTATATGATTTCTTCCATCCCGAATACAAAAATATACGTAAGAAAAATGAAATTTGGGATGAACTAGGAGAATCCTTAAATGCAGATGATAAGCTTTATTTTATTTTAAGACAACATAACCAATAAAGTAGGTTAAAAATATGGCTACATGTTAAAGAAATTAACAAATCTTTCTCGTATATTAAAGGCATAATTCGGAGCTTTTCGTCCACCAACTTCCAAATTTAGAAAAATCCCTTGTACATTCTCCCCTTCTTCTAGTAAATGAATAAAATTATCGTCACATTTTTTCATTCTTAAGAAATTGTGTAAGACACAACAAGCCTTTGTTATTTTGATAGAAGTTTGTATTTTCATTTCCAGAGGTCTTAAAAAGACTCTCCATTTGTGAGCCAATATGCCAAAAGCATTTTCTACACTCTTCTAGCTCGACATAATCTCTTATTATATGCTTCATCTCCAATTAAGACGCATGGAGTAGGTTCATTCTGCATTGGCAAAGGTCTGTCTGCACGTACATTAATCATTCCATTCAAAAAACGTTGTCCCATATTTGAAGCCTCAAAAATCCCTCCATCGCTGTTCTTCCCATAACCCCCAACATCTATTCAAATAAATTTATATTCGAGATCAACAATGGCCATCAGAACTATTGAAAACTTTTTTAAATAGCAGAAATAATTAGATCCTGTATTTTTTGGACATTTGATGGTAACGTGTTTCCCATCAATACTTCCCAAACAGTTAGGAAACTGCCAGTTTTCTTGAAATCCAGTTATCGACTGTTCCCAAATCTCGGTAACTGGTTCAGGCATACATGTAGGTTGTAATCGATTCCAAATGGCTGCACATACCTCTTCAACAATTACACTAACTGTGGCAAATCCTACACGAAAACTATGTCCTATGGTTCCATATGAGTCTCCGGTGGCCAAAAATCTGAAATATAATAATAGATTAATAAAAACTAGCTTAATATTAAAAACGAAAACACCAAGATTTTTGCTTTAATTAAACTTTTTTTAGGTGACGATGTAAAAAAAAATGGAAAAATCTACGGGATGCATATGCTAAGCATAGTAGAAGTGAAAAAACGCGTACAGGCCAAAAGGCTAAATCCACAGACCGATATAAAATGTGGCCATGGGCCCAGCTAATGTCGTTTTTCAAAGCTTTTTTACAGTTTGCCAATACAGAATCAAATATAGAAAGTACTGAAGATATGAGTATTCAACAGACGAAAACTTACACACGTGATTTGACAACCGATTTAGCAAAATCACCTCCAGTCATACCCATTGAAGAGACACAATCTATTAGAGCAACTCCTACAGCTAAAAGTTTATCAAAAAAAGACGAGTTGATACATCTGAATCATTACAACAGTCTACTTCCGCTGCTAAGGTCTTAGGATACCTGGAAAATAGAGTATCGAATAATCAACAAAAGGACGATATCGAGTTGCTATTTATGGGATATGCCAAAACAGTTCAAAAGTTTTCGCCCAGACGTCAAACTGTAATTAAATTTAAAATCGCCAAACTTCTTATGGAAGAAGAAATACAACAACAAATCGAAGATGCAGCTACAATATCAAGGCCACCCAGTCAGCTAACAAGTTCGTTGCTTTCCACTACTCCCATTCAATCACCAAGCCTAGAGAGCTACATGTCAGAAGAAACAACAACGGACGCTACAAAATGGTATGAAGGATTTTCCGACCATTTGTTGTAAAAACTGCTGTATTGTACATTCCCCTTAGTTTACTTTAAGTATCAAATAAATTTAAAGTGTATTCTGTTTTGTTTACTTATCTTAATGCAATTGCAAGACGTTCCTCTGGCTCTATAGGTTTTCGAAAATGGGTATATTGTTTCTGTATATCTTGTCGAATGAAATCTAGTTCATCGAAACATTTAGTTGTCATACGAAAATACTTATAAAATCTGTTTTCGTCAGTTCTCAATTGATGGTATAATGTTTTCCCTGTTCATATTAATTTCATTCATTTTCACCGCAGCCGCTTCGGTTTGTGCTACGCTTAAAGCAAATAAAACATGGGAAAGCGATGGGACCAGGTAACATACCCTGCGAATTTTTAAAGCTTTTATCGGAGGAACATATTGAACTACTACTTGTACAATGATTAATGCCAATTACAACACGGGAGAAATCCCAGACGCCTGGCTTATATTAACATTTACTGTAATTCCGTAAAAGACGAAACTGAAAAGATGTGAAGACTACAGGACAAATAGCCTAATGAGCCTGGTGCTCAAAGTCTTTCTTCGTGTTATCATTGAATATTTTACTAAAGTAAAATATTCGATGGTGTTATACATGGGCGTAGCTACGAAAAATTGGAAAAAAGACTAGGTGAAACGCAATTTGGGTTTAAGAAGAGTCTTGTGACAGGAAATACCCTTTTCGGTCTACAAGTTATGATTGAGAGATATCGGGTCGTTGATTGCGGTGTGTTTGCCCGTTTTATCGATTTCGAGAAAGCCTTTGATAACGTTCAACACACAACACTTATAAATATTTTACCAACTTCTGACATCGATGATAGAGACACAAGAATAATAGTTAGCTTATACTGGAGACAACAAGCTGTAGTGAGAATTGAAGGCCAGACATCACAAGAAGTACCTGTTCAAAAAGGGGTAAGACAGGGATGTGTGCTTTCCCGCCTACTTTTCAACGTGTAGGGGAGACTGTTGTACCTTGGAACACTTTTTTATTGTTTGGTATTCGCACTTCGAAATTCCACAATATCGCATTGTTTCTGGTGCCAACACCTCACAGCAATCCAGACTAATAGTTAGGAGAAAAAATTTCGTTAGGTTTGGTTGATCCTGTGTAGCAAAATGTGAAGGAAGGTTTTTGTTCTAAGGTACGACATTGCTTCTGTACCTTGAAACGGTAAGTATTTTTAAGAAAAACCAGCAGAAAACGAACAAAGTATTATATTTTCTCCAGTCAGTCAGTTTATTTACAAACTAGTCACGATTTAGTGGAAAGTTTAACAATGTCGAGAAGTTTCGTTTCAAGAATAAGGTTTATTGATGGTTTCATTGTGCGATAGGTTGGAATTCTATGACTCGTAGAGAACAGTTTGTTGTAGAACTAGTCAGCTTCTAAACCAATTAAGTTTGAGAAGAAAATGTGGTGTTGTTGGAAAATATTTCTTATAATTTAAGATGACGCTTGGTCGTACGTACTTAAATATATTTGCAAGTACTTGGAAGAACCTTATATCCATATTTTCGTTTGATACACACATAGCCCAGACTTATATTCCAAAGAACACCTTCAGGAAGCTAAGAAAGACAGTCAAACGTTGTTTCATGGTACCAAACAATCTAAATTAACTTCGAGATTTTGTATTAGACATATTATTTCAGAGAGGGCGATTACGAAAATACAAAGAACTAACCCAACCAAACCTAGCCTACGCTAACCAAACCTGTTTTGCCCTTTTTCGTGAATTCTTGTTGTTTACTTTTGTAGTCACATCTGTGGAACAGCAATGAGTCGTTTCTTAGAATTACGCACGCATTTTGAACCGTTTGACTGCGGTTGCTGCACACTCTACGACAGTTTTGCCCAACATCACGTAGTTCATTTGCTAATTGACCTGATACATTTGAGAATCACCGGTCTAACCTCGATCTGTCTAAAATTGGTGTTCAAACCGCGATTCGCCCCGGCACATCCGGATATGTCCTCATTTCGCCTTCGCACCTGACATATAGGTATATTGTGTTGCATAGGTGTATTTTCGTTTTGTGTTTCTTCCTGTTAGGGTGATATTTATCTGATAATTTCCCTCATTTTCTATTAACCAATAATAAGTCTCTATTTTGAATTTATCCACCAATTAGGCTGGTATTATACTGGTAATACCCCTAGGGAAATTACCGGTATAATCAACTCGTATTGGTTCAAATTTCGAAATAGAAGACATTCAATTGGTTGACAATGACACAAGTAAAAATGTCAGATGTCAAATTTATTTTATTCGAGAAATTCTCTGAACAAGTACCCCTCGTTCAGGCATATATCCTTAAAATTTTTCCTTGCTGCCTTGCACGCGTGTTTGTTGCCCCTAAAAACCGCCCGCGCGCTACGCGCTTGGGCAGTTTTTGTTGCAACAAACACTTGTGCGACAGCGCGGAAAAATTTTCAGTAATATGCCTGACACTTGGGATATTGTATATGATAATATAGTCTGCTCGCCTTGCTTATCTGTTTTCCACTTATTGTTCTATCTTCTCATTCTGGCTGACTATTGATCCCAAATAGTATTTGTCAACGTATTGTAATTGCTGACCATTTATCTCCATGTTTCAGTTTTCCTCTCTTCCTTCTTTAGTGACATGTAAAATGCTCTTATTAAAGTTTATTTCCATTCCTTTTTCTTGTAGACAGGTGTTCCGATCTCTAAGTTTCTTTGTAGATCATTTATGTTCCTTACTACTAGGACAATCTTAACAATATATACAATTCCGTGTATATATACTGGGTTTAGACTGTAGTGCCCTAGTCTTGTGGCTCTTCTTTTTTATTTGATCCATATAAGTGATAAACAGTAGTGAACTTAGGCTATCCCCTCCTCCCTTTTTATTTCGAAACTTTGTGATGTCTTTCCATTCACGGTCCCTAACGCTTTTAGACCGCTTGTGTTTCTTTCAGTATTTTCGATTTGTGCTCTTAGGCGTTTTCCTCTTAAATATTTTGTAGTAGATGTTTCGTGTATCCTATTTTAAGCAGACTGTTCTGTAATTATCGAATTTAGTCGAATCTCCCTCCTTGTATATTGGTAATATAATATTTCTTTCCCAGTCTTGTGGTATCGCCTCCGTATCCATGCATGTTGCAATATTTTTGCAGTAGTAGTAGAACAATACTAAAAAATGAATATGTTTTGCTCTAAAATACGGTTTGTGTGAAACCCCAAGAAGTAGAAAATAGTTTTTAAATAAATATAATAAAAAGAGAAAAGGGAAATGGTTACGTACTTTATTTTGACTACCAGGGAGTTTTTACTTGCCTACAATCAAATGTTTCGAACGCATATTATCCACAAAAGTTAAAGGGTATTAATTTTATTGTATGCATTGTTAATAATACGCAAGATTACTGTATAGTTTGTCAGGAAGGTATATCTGCAAACAGCGGAAGGAGCAGTAGAAGTTCCAGGAAAACAAAAATTCAGAAGATATCTAATCTTATTATCTATTAAATGTCGGTTTATAAAGCAGTTCAAATGCCGAATAAAGAATTTAAAGAATGCAAGACGAATCATTTTTTAGTAAGGTTACAACAATGTGTCGATTTGGAGAAATGTTTGTTCCAAATCCACCAACGATCACAAAATTTAAGAGCCCAAAACAACATGTGTTTTTCCTTTGAGTGCTTTGTCTCTTACTTACGAAACGTAGCGATGTCTGAGTTGCGCATTTTAAAGTACCTACAGCTTAACGTGGGCTCCGAATTGCGAGAAGTGCAAATACTTCTACTGCAGAGAAGATTTACTAGGCAGAATATCTCGCTGGTTTGCCATTCCCTTGTAAGGGAGAACGGTCGTTAAAAATAAGATGTTTGGTTCTGTGAATTGAACCCCAGACCTTCAGCGAAGGTGTATAACACTCTGACATGTATTTACTGTATCATATTCTATCTATTGATTTAAAGTTCAACCTTACAATTGCAATGTGAATGGTATCATTAAAAATATAAGTCCCGATGTCTATAAACTCTATACTACCAAAGAGTCTACGGAGTATGATTTTTGGTGCTACTATAATATTTAAAAAATGGACTTCGTAAACTCTAGTTCTAGATAATTGTTTCATTTGTTGTGTTTTTACGTTCGTTCTGCTTATACAAATGTTGTAGTAAATACTATAATACTGTAATGAATGTTTCTGAATTACGAATTATCAATAATTAAAGTAGCAGACACAGACGACCTACAGCTTAACGTGGGCTCTGAAGCACGAGCAGTACAAAGACTTTTACACCACAGAAAAGTAACTAGGCAGAATATCTCGCTGGTTTGCCATTCTCTTACGAGGGAGAACGGCTGTTAAAAATAGGATGTTTGGTTCTGGTAATTGAACCCCAGGCCTTCAGCGTGTATGTAAAATGCTCTGACATGTATTTACTATAGAATATTCTATCTATTGTTTTAAAGGTCCACCTTACAGTTGCAATGTGAGTGGTATCATTAAAAATATAAACCCCGATGTCTATAAACTCTGTTCTACTAAAGAGTATAGAAAGTATGATTTTTGGAGCTTCTGTAATATTTAAAAGATGGAAGTCTAAACTCTAGTTCGAGATAATCGTTTTGTGTGTTGTATTTTTACGTGGATTCTGTATTTCGTGTTCTGTTATTTCTTAATTGTTCTAACTTACACATGGTGTAGTAAATATTATAATACTGTAATGAATATTTCTGAATCACAAATTGTCCCTAAAATACCAATTTTTCGCAAACAGTAGAACGGAACTGAAAATCTGGGGTGGCGATTGTACGAGACAACCAGTATATAATTAAGTAATAAAATTAGTATACAAATATTTATCTAGGATACCATACCGAAGACATGGTATCTCTAAACAAAACAATGTTGTTACATATGTCACACTTAAATACTTAATTTAATAAATGTAGATCGAGAAATTGCAACCATGACTAATGTAAGTGCAGTGATCGAAAGTATCGTGATATTAGTATCATTTAGTATAGTTTTAGAGTATCGATTATTGCATCGCGATACATTTCGAAGAAAGTATCGAGTATCGGTATCGCGGTACTTTTTAAATTATCGAGTATCGCGTTTTTGCGATAGTTTAGCGATACAATTTTCCTGGAACTAGAATATCAAAATAAATAGTTAATTTCAGTTTCTAAACCTGTAAACCCTTTTAGATACTAGGTAAGAATGTAAACATTGGTAAAACGTAGAAGCATGAGGCTGCAAATGTCGTTTAAGTATGCCGTTTTGAATAATTAGTTTAACTTTGGACTTTGACCTACCCCGAGGCTCAAAATTTAATGTTTAATTCCCCAACGGAAAAGTATCGCTAACGTTCTAGTCTATACTTTCTCTAGTATCGACTATCGGTAACGCGATATTTTCTGAAAACAGTATCTAGTATCGATATCGCGATGCTTTTTTTTGATAAAGTTATTGCGATATACTGTAAAAAAGTGTCGTTCTGACTACTGTGTAATTGTATAATCATTTAGCTAGCATCCATTTAAAACACAATGTTGCTAATTTTCTGCTATAAGCAATCGCGGAAACAAGCAATACATTTATTTAATATACAAGGTGTGTTAAAACGTGCGGCTAATAATTACACCACGCAATTATACGTTGAAAAACAAGCAAAAAACTCTAACACCAATTTGGTCCTAGACTAAATTATAAGCACTTAAAGGTTTTTTTAATTTGGCAACGCTGTACAATTTAAAGCTAAGAGACATGCATTTAGTTACCCTTGATCGTATATGTTTGTGAATCTGCAATTAAATCAAGTATGTGTTCATGTTTTTCATGGATATCCTCTAAAATTATTGAAATAATTCACAACTCAAGATTGAATACGTTTTATTTAAATTTAACTCATTTTTTGGTTAAAATAGCTGTTCAAAATGAGCACCTGCAACTTCTAAACATCTGGTAATAATGTTTGGTATTAGATTTTGCAGCATGTTACGATTTGGAATTTCTTTAACTGCATTATTTATCAGTTCAATAAGCTGTTCTTCGATTTCAATTTTTACTTCATAAACAAGAGCTTTTAAAATGTCCCAAAAGAAAAAATCTAGGACATTTAGGTCGGGACTTCTTGCGGGCCATTGCGCCCGATCCACCGCTGGGGAAAATGTTGGTTTAACCAATTCCTAGTTTGAAGCCCCCAGTGGGCTGGAGCTTCATCTAACTGAGGCCGCAAACAGACAAAATTTTCGGCGTTTAATCGACGAGGCAAAATGTGTGGCCCTACTAGTCTATTTCCGATAATTCCAGCCCATACATTGACGCTGAATCTAAACTGGTGATTAGTTTGATGCAAGACATGAGGGTTTTCATCGGCCCAGTGGTGCATATTGTGCATATTAAACATTCCGTTACGGGCAAATGTGGCTTCATCCGTCCATAAAATATTTTCAATGAAAGGCAGGTTGACTACTTGTTGCCGTAATAACCATCTGCAAAACTCTATCCGTCGCGGATAATCTTCCGGAAGTGGAACGGATGTAAGAGATTTTCTCTTAACACTCGATGTACAGAAGTATGGCCAATATCAAGTCTTCGAGCTACAGAACGGGTACTTTGTCGAGGTTCGTCTTCAAATACCTGTAAGATGTTCTCTTCTATTTCGGGTTGTAATACATGTCGTGGTCTTCCACCAACTCCCTGCACAGGGTCCATTCTTTCTGTTTCTCTTAAGCACTGATCTAGTCTTTGAATAACATGAGCATTAGGATGTCTCCTGTGTACATAACGTTCGGCATATAAATTTGAAGCTGGATGAAAATTACCGCCACATTCGCCTAATATCAAATACATATCTGCGTACTCAGGAAAACTGTATGCCATGATTTTTCTCAAAACCAAGAAACACAAAACAGAAGAAACCAACAAGGAACAAAGTAACTTAGAACAATGATAACAGCGAATAACTAATAAATAATGAGTGAAGCAGAAGTTTTACGAAAATATTAGAAAAGTGATTTTTTCAGGTGTCAAAAATGACAATAATTAATCCGTCAGTCATACATCCAGCTATCAATTTTTTATTATTACATTTTAAAAATCAACCCAGCCTATAATGCATAGTTGCAACGTCTTCCAAAACTATAAACCGCGAAGATTTTGCATTCTTAAATATTAAATTATACGTAAACTAATTATCGAAATGTTATAATTAATATTAGATTACTTATTTTAATTGTTGTAATGTGTTGTTGATACTATTTAAATCGATTTCCCAATCAAAGTCGAAAAAAATTTCAAAGTTTGGGCATTAATAACTCCTTAACCAAAGAGTTAATACTAAAATGGTATTAGAGTTTTTTGCTTGTTTTTCAACGTAGAATAGCGTGGTGTAAATATTATCCACACGTTTTAATACACCCTGTATACCAATAATGTTCATGTTCCTACATAATACATTTAAATATTCGCTTTACTTTTGTTCGGGCAAATTGTGTGGGCACTCCAGTCCAAAAACTATAAAAGAAACAATATTTTTATTACATTTGGCAAAAGAAAACGACAATAAGATTAAAGGGGGATATGGCGAGTGGTGTAATTTATGGCTACCCGAATATTTAGGGTGCTACCATTTTAATGAGTCACCCTTATCATAACGTGCTGACGTATGTGTGACCAATCTGATCATTAAAAGCAACATTTAAGCAAGCTACATATGCCGTGGAAATACATCGAGCTACTAGTGCTAGAGAATCGGAAATGTTTAATCATATTTCAAAAAGAATCTAGAATGGCTTTTCTATGTGAATATTCGATTCTAAGAACTCAGTGTCGTCAATTCTATAAAGTTTTTATAGTAGACTCAAAAACTGAATGTAGGTAGTTTAGGAAACAAAAGAAACAAGAATTATTACACAAGATATTCGAATTGGTAGCTATAAAACATTGGGGGAATAGAAAAAAAAGTAACGTTAAGAGACCGAACAATGCGACATTCGGTTACAATTAATCGGTTAAACGTTGAGTTGTTGGATATTCGATTATTCGATCGCATTTCTAAGCCGTTGTAATAAAACCACGTGCGTTCACCCTCAGAAGCTTGGACTGACTCACTTCAGTACTTATCGTCGGCGCTGAGGTTTTAACTAGTAACCGGGTTAAACGGAGATGTTAAGTCGACTCCCGAAAAAAACGAACGCAAATATCCAGCAGCTGGACTATTTCACCATATGAAAAAATATGCGGCGAGAGTTCTAGAAGAATGAACACGTAGGGCTCCCTCGAGGGCAGGAAATTCCCAGTAAACGTTCACTGTCAAGCGCGTAGACAAAATATTCATCGGCATTTCTGCATCTAGGATAGCCAGAAAATGGTCCACTAAACTGTATTCGGGAAATAATAAGATAGTAATCGGCTACGGAGCGGCCAATAAAATAAGACTTTAATCCGTAAGAAGCGGCAAAATCAAACGAACGTAACAAACTGCAAACAGCCGCACAGTTCTTAAAATTAACCGAAACACGTGTAAGTAAAATAAAGAAGTGACTTTAAGGATTCTCTATTGAATTTGAATGAAAAGAGATGAATGTCACAAGGTTTACAACAAATGCTAATGTATCAATTGCCAAATAAGTACACTATCAGGTAATACACATAAAAGATGAAGCGGGGGTACTTTAGATACTAGCCATTCATTTAACATCCACCCTAAACTTACCTAAGTGAAATACGGTCGCCTCAGCCGGGGTTCGAGAACGCGGCCGATCGGACCGCATTTCCCTGTGTCCTCGACTCACAGCGCGTATGCGCACAGCCCCATCGAGGTCCTTCCATATTTTCATACTGGCCAGGTATATAAATTATTGATGTAAACCCTCCGCATTAATAGTAAAATGGGTATCAGGAGCAAATAATTAAAAATTACATTATATAAAGAATGTAATTTACATAGAAGGTATCATAAAATAAATCGTATTTATATTCTGCAAGTAACTGTCTTGGTAAGAACAGCAACGAGATACGAACACTGATAAATAAACAAATCGTAAAATTATTTTATTTATATTCCGGTACATAGCCGAAATGTAACCTATCTAGATTTTCGGGTTGCCAAAAAATAGCTGTAATTTTGAATGCAGTTACATTTCTGCCCTGCCTGCAGCAAAAAGAACACTAATAAATATTATACTAAAATTTTTCAGTAGTTAACGTAGTAAAAATTCAAGTAGGATTAGAAAGTCGGCAGAAGTATCGACCCTAATTAATAATAGTAAGACAACGGCTTGAGGCTGTAGTAATAAAATTTCATTCCGTACATCCTACATTAGTATCTTCAAATGTTCAATTTAGCCGTTACATTTAGTGTACTGTACTTTCTTAAAGTAACAATTGTTTTTCGTTTGCTTATACAATACGTTAGTTGCAAAGTAGTTTAGGTTGTTGGTTCGCTGGTTCATGGGAGACACAGCAGAACTGGTGTACCGTAATGATTTTTTACACACTGAACAGCTGCATGCTGAAATTAAGTTTTAATTGTAATTCAATATGTTTAAAATGGCTACTTTAATATCAACTTTAGTGTAAACATAGTAGCTTCTTACTTAATTTAGCTACTTTACTAAGTCGCTTACAACCCATCATTTTTTATTTTAAATAACTTCCATATTACTACCACTGAATATATGTCAGTGTGAATGTATTTAGCATACACATGGACATATTGGGCTTTGAAATTAATTTGTTTGTGACTCCGTTAAATATCAATACTTAATAGGAACCAAAAATGTTCTAAATGTATGTTTGTTTTCTATAAAGTATTATAGGCAATATTCGTTGGACCCTGAAAGCGACTTAAGGTCTAGTAGTAATATTATCCTAAACGATATGTTTAAAAGTATGGAGCTTCCAATACAAAGGAATACACTTAAGTGCTGCAACCCACCACACACCATTTCTCATTTCGGCTTTGACAACCTTGGAGTCTTAATGTCAAAACTTTTTCTACTATTGTAGATATTCATACTTAACATTTAATTTTAGATTTCCGTTAGTGATACGGTATAGCATGTGGTAAAAAAGAGCTCCGCTGTCTGGCAGCGGGAAATACAGGATATGCACAACTGAAAAAAAAACAAAGCAAAAGTGATATTGCAAACACTTTTATGATACCTATAATAGGCAATATTGAAATTAGTCTTTACCTACTGCTGAATTTGATACCAAGAGTTATTTGATTAGTTATATAATTTAATTTTTTCGAGAATTTGCACACCCGGCGTTGTCTCAGAAAATCACAAAGTAAAAGATTTCCCATTGTCACGTTTTCTGAGAGACGCAGAATTCAAAACATTTGAACTACTTTATAAACTAACGTTTAATAAATAATAAGATCTTATATCTTCTGAATTTTTGTGTTCCAAGAACTATTACTGCAGAAGGAATGCCCCCCTTCCGCTATTTCCAGATATACTCTCCTGGCCGTACAGGTATCAGCAAAATTGTCCTATTTTGCGGGAAGGACCGTATAGTTAATCAATCTTGACGCATTTCCCAAAGGCCCGTAGATTACGTATATGGTTACAAAGAAAAAATGCGAATTAATAGTATTTCGTGGTAACGTAGATGAATTTATGTCAAACTATGTGGGGATGGTACGATACTAATGCGCTACTGCGCATTAAAAAAATTGTAGTGAAGTTTTATATCTAAAAGTAGTAGACAACATCGTGACGAATAGACCGATGTGATTGAATGAAATCAATCCATTTATATTACAAATTAATTTACTAGTAGGTTATTTATGTAATGAATTTATATTTACAAATATATTAAGCAAATCTAATTAGTCAATATCTTCATCGGATGGCTCTGAATCACTACCATTGTTTAAATTAATTATTAATGGCTGTATTTTATATTGCAATGAATTTGATGAGCATGATGTACGTATTTCTTCTAATGCGTATTGATTTCTAATTAAACTTAGAACACTGTCGCTTAATCTAGGGTTGTCATTGCTCCTCCACACATATAAACTCATTTGACTTCGTATTATTTCAATGTGATATAATTTATAGTACTGTACTAGTATGACAGCAATCGTAAGATATCATGAATATGCCCTATTACTAATTCGCCTGTAATTTTTCAGTATTATAATGTGCTAAGTAAGAAATGTTTTCGAAGATAATTCCATCTTGTATATTTTCTTCCTGGGTGTACTGCACTCTTTTCAAAAATTACATAAAAACTTACTAATTAATGATCAATTTTCAAGCAATCCTTTATAGGTCATGCGTGATCCGTATCTTTTATTCTTTACCGTTTATCCTTTATCTACTCTCCCTTATTCTTTGTCCTTTATTCTTTGTCTTCCGTCGATTGTCCTCTGTCCTTCGTCCTTGTTCTTTGTCCTCTGCCTTCTGTCCTCTATCTTCTGTCTTCTGTCATCTGTCATCTGTCATCTGTCATCTGTCTTCTGTCCTCTGTCCTCTGTCCTCTGTCCTCTGTCCTCTGTCCTCTGTCCTCGGCCCTCTGTCCCCTGTCCTCTGTCCTCTGTCCTCTGTCCTCTGTCCTCTGTCCTCTGTCCTCTGTCCTCTGTCCTCTGTCCTCTGTCCTCTATCCTCTGTCCTCTGCCCTCTGTCCTTTCTCCTTTGTCCTCTGTCCGCTGTCCT
>JABXWE010029437.1:0-18536 GCA_014611495.1 Limonius californicus | reverse complement strand
TGAATATCAACTTGTGTCTTGTGAGTCACACTTGAACACGACTGATTTATTCCTATCACCGTTGAACTTATTCTGTTCACAGGTAGCCCTAATTTTTCTTGTAGAGCCTTCGTAATAAAATTAGCTTGCGAACCGCTATCGAGCAGAATCCTACACAGGTGTTGTTGCCCTGAAACGTCCTTGACATACACACATGCTGTCGATAAAAGGATAATTTGGGATGTTAAGGATTTTGATATAGCGTGATGACTAAGAGAAGTGTCGGATGTTCCCTGACTCGGCAGACTAATGTTATCGCTTGTATTAGGATTCGAATTTGCATTATTACTTGCGTTATTCTTATTTCCAAAATCCAAATGTAACAACGAATTGTGTTTACGCTGGCAATGTTTACATAGCATTGTAGATTTGCATTGATTTGAGCGGTGACCCTTGCGTAAACAATTTATACAAAGCTGGCTTTGTTTTGCCTTATCGATACGAACATTAGGAGCTAATTCCGCAAAAGATTCGCATTTATAAATCGCGTGAGCTGCCGATCCGCAAAATTGACACAAGTGCTGTGAACCCGCAGACGCAACTAAAGCAGCCATCTTGTTTTTGACTACAACTGGTTTATTGACCTGATTAATTTTTGGTTTAATCGCTTCTAATATTCGACACCTCTCATTTAGAAACTCCGTAAATTCGTTGAGCGTTGGTAACTCGTTTTTGCTGGCGATGCAAGTTTCCCATTCCCTTTGCGATGTGCAATCCAGTTTGACTGAAACTATATAAATAATAAGCGCGTCCCAAGTTTCAGTAGACAAGCCTAGATTTTGTAAAGCCCGCAAATGTTTCAACAATTTATCGTGGAGCTCGCGTAATGTTACATATGATTCCTTAATTATAACTGGCATGTCACAAATTGCGCGAATGTGATTATTTACTATTAATCGTTTATTTTCAAACCGCTTATTAAGCAAATCCCATGCACTTTCATAATTTATCTCAGACACTTCTATTGAATCAATTACCTGCAAAGCTGTTTGACTTAAATACATACGCAAGTAAAGGAATTTTTGCATGGTATCAATTGTCGGGTTTGTGTGTATTAGCGTACGATAGCTGTCGCGAAAGTTGTGCCAATTTTCATAACTGCCGTCAAAGGTTGGCACATTAATAGTTGGAAGCTTTAGGTTATGTTGTATTTGATTACTCCCTAAAATTTGGCTGGATCTGTTTGAACTACCAACGTTTTGTTTTTGTTTTATGATAGCTTCAGCTAGCGAAACAGAATCGTAGTACGTGTTTTCAAAAGATTCCCTCTCGCCCTGCTGTTCTAAAGCCCCTTCATCCCCCTTAGCGGACTCAATTTTTGTTTGCAGTTCATCGAATTGCTCCCACGTAGTTTCTAATTTTTTACTGCGGTGTTGCAATTCGATTACCACTTTGTCATTTACAGTATCAAGGGTTTGCTTTCTTATATAGCTGGAAAACCGCGTTAGTTGGGCCTTGAGATGGCCGCGTTACATAATTAATTCTTCTAGTGAGGCCATTATCGAACAAATATTGACACAGGTCGACCAATTTAGGAGTAAATAAAGTAATTGGGATGGACTTACAGGTAAAATTCGCAATCCACAGGCTGTTTGTGCTTGTTGCTTCGGTACCGAAGGCGTCGTGATGATTGTTGATCGCGACTCGCTGCTTGACTCGCAAAAATGGCTGCGGGAGTCGAAAGCCGGAGACAATCTACAGTTGATCGATGAATCGATGCTTTCCTTATATTTTTCTTGTTCATCGGGATCGAAGGACCATGTTTAAATCTTAATTACAATAAGACACTTTTCCTTTTTTTTATTTTATTTGCAAACTATTCGCAATGCCACCACACGTGGTGCGCCATGTTAACATTCATGGCCGCTTCTCTCACTCCTCCCTCGGCCACATGTGGCGCTGTCTAAACAGTCAATAGCGGCATATTCAAAAAGAAAAAAAAAAACTACACTTAAAGTTCGAACAGCATATACATATTTATTTTTATAAAATGCAATTCATACATGAAGCAGGGTATAAGGGTTAATATTTTGTCATTGCTCCATCAGCGTCTATAACTGGATTTAATCTTGCAGGCATAGACGAAATAAGATTTCGCCAATAATTTTCATCTTGACTTAATTCTTCCCAACTGTCTTTAATAGCCGCCCGCAATTCGTTTTCGTTTTGAGGTCTAAAGTTGCGTTTATAAATATTTTTTACTAACAGACCCCAAACGTTCTCTCTGGGGTTTACATCGGGACTGCACGCAGCCCAAGGCAGTATCTTGATGTTATTGTTCAAAAACCATTGCCTTATCATGTTGGCCGGACAGTTATCTTGTTGGAAGATAAAGCTGTGTTTGCGTATATTTGCTCTACTGAAGCGAGCGTAATGTTTTCCAAAATATCCAGATAAGCTCGCCCATCCAAACGACCACCAATACGCCAAGCTATATCCAGACCATGCACACATATCCATGCCCAAATATTTATGGAAAATCTTCCAGACTTGTTCTGTAGGAACGCTTATTTTTCATTGTATCTTGAATTTGCTGGTCGATACACACGTACACGGCCCTCATGACTAGGCTGGAAGAGTTTTTCATCAGAAAAAACAGCAATATTCCAAAAATTTAGGGGCCGATAAACGTAATTTAAGCAAAACAGAATGCGCGACTGCTTATACTCTTGTGTTAATATAGTTTTCTTAGCATTTACCGAATTCTTCACTTCAGAATTTGTAATCCTCCGACATGCCACAAGCTTGTTGCAAATACGGCGGCTCTCATTGTTTGAAATGGATTTTCCCTTAGATAATTCACGATCGCTTCATCTTGAGCATTATTCATAATTTTGAGACGTCCCTAACCTTCTCCTCTGCAGACCTTCTGTTTTTCCTCCAACCTTTTCTTCGCCTCATAATGGTGCTTTTTAGGCCGTAATTATTTGCTACTGCTCTTACAGGCCATCCCTCCTCCAACTTAGAAACGATAAGAATTTTCTCCTTTTCTGTCAATCTTGGCATTTGACGTTTTTGACACTGACAAATGAAAAAATCGAGACCGACTTAATACAGTAAAAAATTGGTGTACGCGATTTTTTTGCAAGCCAGTGTACATTTTTCTCATTTATCAAAATTGGACAAGAAGCAAAAAAGTTATCTAAATTTTAGTGAATTGATGTAAAAAACTACAAATATTGTTTCAGGAACTGAGGGATTTAAAGGACATGCCCGTGTTATCGTCCCCGGCATGAGTGCTTGTATTGACTGCACTTTAGACCTTTATCCGCCCCAAATAAATTATCCCCTTTGCACAATTGCCAATACACCACGTCTTCCTGAACATTGCATTGAATATGTGAAAATCATTCAGTGGCCGAAGGAAAATCCATGGGGTGCTGCCATTGATGGTGATGATCCTCAACACATCAGCTGGATATACGAAAAATCTATGGAACGAGCTTTACAATTCAATATCACTGGTGTAACTTACAGGCTTGTTCAAGGAGTTGTTAAGAATATTATACCTGCTGTTGCTTCCACAAATGCTACTATTGCTGCTATTTGTGCAACTGAAGTTAGTATTTAGTTTTTACTGCCGCATACTTTGAATATTTTTTTAATGATAATGGTAATAACTTAAACCTTTCTTCAGGTTTTTAAATTAGCAACTAGTTGTTGTGTTTCCTTAAACAACTACCTGGTCTTTAATGACGTGGACGGCATTTATTCATACACTTTCGAATATGAAAAGAAAGATGACTGCCTGGCCTGCTCACAGATCCCGCAAACTCTTCCCATAAAAGACCCCAACAAGATGAAGCTGAAGAACCTCATCGAACTGTTCTGTGAAAGTGCTACCTATCAAATGAAGAATCCCGGTTTAACGACAAACATCGACGGCAAGAACAAAACCCTCTACATATCTACAATTAAAAGTATAGAAGAACATACACGCGAAAACTTGAATAAAAGTTTGGTGGAACTGGGACTTACAGATGGCTCCGAAATTATGGTGGTTGATTTAACATCACCAAACACACTTATGGTTAAATTAAAATTTGTTAGTGAAGATGTTGAAATGAGTAGCTAATTTTTTTGGTTCAAAAGTATTTTCTGTATTAAATGCATTTTGTTGCGCTTTATGTAAAATGTTTTTGTTAAAACTGTAGAATTGTGGCAGAAGAACAAAATAAAGAGAATAAAAGTAATTTTTTTCAATCTATCTGTACTTTTTCTGTGTTATTAATTATATAACAAATTTCATTATACTATTTAAAATGAACACTGCATATACTTTCAAAATGATTTATGTTATATGCCCTTGTTAGGAGCCTCTTTACAACAATACAAACATACTAAAATTGTATTAAATTATTGCTAATTCGTTCATTTATTAACTGTTGATATTATTGCATGTAAATGTATTTTCTGCAATATTTTGCAACAAAATAATGCAAATTCTACCTTAGAATAACAACTGTTAACGAACTCGGCGTGTGGCGCAGTTGAAATGAAATAAAATTTGTCTAATTGTTCATTTTTTAACTGGTGGAAATTATTGCACTAAAATGTATTTTCTGCATCATTTTGCAACAAAATAATGCAAATTCTACGTTATAATAACAACTGTTAACGAACTCGACGTGTGGCGCAGTTGAAATGAAATAAAATTTGTCTAATTGTTCATTTTTTAACTGGTGGAAATTATTGCATTAAAATGTATTTTCTACATCATTTTGCAACAAAATAATGCAAATTCTACCGTAGAATAACAACTGTTAACGTACTCGACGTGTTTTGCACTTGAAGTGAGTTAATATTTGCCAATTCGTTTGTATCTTCATTGACAGCCTTTTCGTCCCACTGCTGGACATCTGCCTCTTCTCTGCCACGTGTTTCTCCTCAGTGCTAAGGTAGAAACACGGGGACCTACAGTTTAACGTCGAATTCGAACAACAGAAATTCCAGAGAAGGTTTTTAGCATTAAGATACCGCGGTTGCAAGCCGGATTGGTAAATTGTGTGGTGGGTTGCAGACAAGATTTTTATAAATCAGCATAATAATGTTTAGTTTTCGAACCCAAGCCAGAATTGACATTTAACTCAGAAAGCGAGCGCTCTACCAACTGAGCTACCACCACACACTTAGTTTGATTACATTAACAAAATTCGGCCGTGGCCTATTCACCTCCTTTTTTTGAACAGCTCTTTGTTTTGAGTAGTCGGGATCTAAGTTACTGGAGTTTTTGACATTTTACGCCTTTGACTAACAACCATACAAACGTTACTCGAAAGAGCTTGCTTTTCTAGGAAGTGTACCCATTCCTTAATTTGAGCCCTTCATAGTAGATTTTGCTTAGTTTTATTGTGTCATTGAACACAACTTTAAATTGTCGAACGTACTATCAGTATTGCTGCAAATTATTGAATATTCCCAAAAGCGCCATTTCCGCGCCACATTGAATAGTCACGTGACGTTAGTTGACGACGCAATGGCGGACGAAAAAGATGTACCCGAAAAAACCATATCCGAAGACTTGGTGGTTACCAAGTATAAAATGGCAGGGGAAATAGTAAATCGTGAGTTTAACACACACATAGTATGGTTATCCTATTTTTAAAAAATCCAGCCGAACTTGCACAACGGAACCCATTTAAAAACTTGTCTAAACACCACCGCCATATGGATTACGCTACCGGGTCACTTAAACCATGTGGCTTTTTTAGTATATATCCTCGTAACTTGCCTATCCTGACTACGAGACAGCGAGAGTATTGTTGAAATCGTCCAAAACGCACATTTTATTCAAGCTAACCTCACTTTTTACCCCTGCATGTAGGAGACGCGCTATCACATGTTTTAGTGGTTTTCTTTGTTGTTGTTTCATCCCCAAGACCCACGTTTTGTCTGTTGCAGGCGTTTTAAAGCAAGTTGTAGATAAATGTGTAGCTGGGGCTTCGGTTAGAGAAATTTGCGAGTATGGAGACCAGTTGTTGTCGGACGAAACCAGCAAAGTTTTTAAAAAGGAGAAGGAACTGAAGAAGGGAATTGCCTTTCCTACATGTGTGTCTGTA
Source organism: Limonius californicus (assembly GCA_014611495.1). NCBI lineage: Eukaryota > Metazoa > Arthropoda > Insecta > Coleoptera > Elateridae > Limonius > Limonius californicus. The sequence continues at coordinate 12,438 of JABXWE010029437.1, read as the reverse complement.
AATAACTGCATTTGCCACTTCTCGCCGGTGCCTAGTGAACCAGATTATACGCTAAAAGATGAAGATGTTGCAAAAGTGTGAGTAATCTAATAGTCTTGGGCCTTACACCAACATCTGCACCACAATGATGATTTTCTAACTCCAATTGATCCCACTGATTTCTTAATCATGACGAGTAAATAAATCTGATTACTAAAGACCACAATTATGAGTAGTTAAAGCTCTCTTCAAAGGACTAATGACTCATTTTTTCAGGGACCTTGGAGCACACATAGATGGTTTCATTGCTGTAGTAGCACACACCATTGTTGTAGGCTCTTCTAGTGAAAATAAAATATCTGGCAGGAAAGCTGATGTTATTTTAGCTGCATATTATGCATCACAAGCAGCCTTGAGGTTACTAAAGCCTGGTAACGAAACTTACGCAATAACCGATGCAGTGCAAAAGGTCACCGAGGCCTTCCAGTGCAAACCTGTAGAGGGCATGTTGAGCCACCAACTGAAACAATTCAAAATTGATGGGGAGAAGACCATCATTCAAAATCCAAATGAAGCCCAGAAAAAGGAACATGAAAAGTTTGAGTTCGATAAACATGAAGTGTATGCTATGGATGTACTTATAAGTACCGGGGAAGGAGTTGGTAAGATTTCAAATTTTTTTATATTAAGTGGATCGATTACAGTGCACTAGGCTATTATTCTGATACTATTTCTAAATTTAGATTTTTATTTTTGGTAAAATTTGAGATTGTAGAATGTTTTTGATTGTAATTATTTAATAATCTGTAGAATATTCCGTATCATATAAATTAACCAAATTGATATTATAGGCTGCTGATTCCATGCTTTACTTTTTTTCCTTAGAAATTAGGCAAATATCAAAATTGATGTGTTAAAGTGTATTTCTTTTTTTTTTTTTTAAATGATGTGTGGTGTAACATACGTAATTGTACGTATTTTTGTAAACGGTTTTTAATTAGAATGTTACCTTCAGTGCATCACTTGGATAAACAAATGAATGATTACTGTGAAACAACCAACAATGTATATTGAATGTTTTAATGTCGCTGTACGACAAATAATATCAGATTGTTGTCTTTATGGATGCTGTATTATTTTGCATCACTTGGTGTATGTGGAAAATAGATCAGATTGAGAATTTAGAATTTTATTTGCCATTAGCGGTTTAATATCGTAGTCTGTCTAATGTAATTTTTAAGGTGCTTTCTTCTAGAGGTTTGCCATGATTATTATAAAACTTTGTTAATCGTCACCAAAAGATTAGGTTATGATCTAGATCAAATATATTTGACAAACGAAGACATTTTCCCTACTCTTGTCTAACTACATCGACGTACTCTTATGTTATTGGATTTTCATAGCCGGCTGAGCTAACAAAATTAAAACAAACATGTGAGAAATGCCCATCAAATATTTACAAAAGCGGGCATTCTTTGCAAATATATTTTTTAAACTGCACGACTATCTGCCATTCAGCCATTTAGTGTGCCTGAATAAGTATCAGCTGGCATTTATGTACCCATAAATTATTTCAGGTTTGGTTTGTTCCAAATGCTTTGCCTTTTTATATGACAAATTACAGCACTTGTAAAGCCAAATAAAGCTTTCTTTCCCAGGTTTGCAGTTCTAAGGCGATTTTTTTGTATAAATACCACTTAACTTCTAACAAATTTTGCTCTGCATGTCTCCCAAATCGCTATTTGCTCTTTTCCGCTAGGTATTATTCTACTATTGGATTCAGTTCTAGTGGCCTACCAGTAAGAAATTTTTCAGTTTTATCTGGTTTTCTAGCCTGTTAAAATGGATCTCGGTATATTTTATAAGCACAAAATGAATTTTTTATTGTTCATCGTTCTCAGTGAAAGCAGCTTTCTCTATATCAGCTATTGAATTGAAGCCGGCATTACACGGCGTGTGGAGCGACGCGCCTGGCGTGTGACTTGACGCGCCACGCGCCATGTGAAGGGTTTGGCGCGACAAACTTTACGCCGTGTCTGTTCCCGTCGATGAGCGGTAAATTTCGCACACTTCAAAGAAAACGCGCCTGGCGCGGATCGGAGCGACTCGGATACGCAGTCACACGGCGTGAGGGGCGAGCGAGATATTCGGCCGAAATTTATTATATATACGAGTAGTTTAGTAGCTTTTTAGTAGTGTAATTGTCAACATGTGGTCAAACGATTTAGTTTCAGAATTTTTAACTCTATGAGCAAGAACCAGCAATTTGGAATCCGAAGCATGAGGGTCATAAAGACAGAAATGCTGTATATGATTCCTGGATGCGGATCCAACGGAACTTAAGCATTAACTGCACAATTGATTTACTGTGAAGATATATTTCCATTTCTTTTTTTGTAAATCGTCAATTTCACTGTTTAACAAAATATAACAAGCTGCTGCGCAACCGACCAACCGTTCTCGACGCCTCGACATTTTCGAAAAATGCGAAAATATACGCGCGGCGTGAACTTCACTGGGCGGCGCGAAACTTGACAATCTACAGGCCGTGAGATCGCGATTGTCCAGACGCTCATCGGCGCGTCACTCCGCACTCCACACGCCAGGCGCGTCGCTCCACACGTCGTGTAATGCCGGCTTTATGTTTGTCTTGGCATTTTTTTTCTACAGGAAGACACATAATAATATTCATTAACCCTGCAGTGGTTGCACTCCTTTGCATAACACCAACTGTTGCGTCAAGTCCAGCAGAGCCAATTTTCTAGAAAAATATTTATTTTTATGTATAGTAAATGTTGATATAAAGACTTCGTAAATTTGTTTTTGGCATTCTTAGAGTCTTGTTATATAAAAAAATATGTAAAACCATTTGTTTTTAATCATTTTGTAAAAAAATATTAATTTTATAGAAAATTAAACACTGTTTGGCTGAACTCAAAATTTTTATTATTCAGATTACATTTATAATCAAAAATATGTGTGTACTACTTAGAACATATAATAATCTATTATTTTTCTTCATTTTGGATTAAGATTAAGTTGGGAGAAACAGAACATAAAGATTCTGCATGTGCTAAGCACAAAATTGTTTTTACATATTTTACAGTAATATTTGGTTTTGCTGTCTTTTTTGCAAAAATAGCAAGGTATCCTTAATGTAGGGTTGCTTGGGTCTCCTGACCTAAAGGATGGTCCGCAGAACTACCAGCTACTTCTTGTCTTCTTTGGTGTATTTCTGGTGGGAGATTTTTGAGTTGTGATTGGCGTTTTATGTGATCATCCGTAATCACATAAGCCAATTCTTTTATGTATTTACGTCTTGGGATTTTATCGTGAATGTTGCTAATATAAATAATCTGAGAATTTATAGCAGCTACGTTCATTAGAGAGTAAAATACAAGCATTGGCCATCTTCTTGTATTTCTTGCTACATTGTAACGGGAACAAAGCTGGTCTACTGTATCAACTCTTTCCTTTGTAGAATTATAAAATGTAATTATTTCAAGCTTTGTTTGATCACCTGTACCAGATATAGAAGCAACTGCTTTTGTAACCACACTAACTGTATCATTTTTGACACTATATGGTCCTTCTAGTTGCGTTTCTACCTCTTCATTCCCCTCAAGTTCTTCCGCGTTCCATTCTTCCCAATTTATTATCAGCCTGTCTCCTCTCATTATTGCTCTATTTCCTTTTTTCCTGGCTCCCAATGTATTATATCAGTGTTTTCCTGGCTTGCCTGATTTTCTTGTCTAGATCTTAATCTTAATAACTATTTTTTTTTTAGTTTTGTTGTGAGGCCTACTTTTATTGGCCTGCTTACATTTGCTTTCCGAGTTCCTATTGAGATCACACCTAATTTATATAAATTAGATTGAGGATTTTTAAAAGGTTGATTATCCCAATTAGGCTAGTACACTAATTAATTCATTAAGGAAATATTAATTTATACCTAATTGATTGTAATTGTTTTGTCTAATGTTATTGTCCTTTTTCTAAAATTAATTTTTGGCATAATTATTGTTTGTATAAATATTTTGTAAAATTACCAAAGTTGTTGGTCCCTTAAAATTTTATTTGGTAGGAAAGACCCCCCAAATGGTATAATTAAATTATTTATTCATAACCAGTTCAATAATATAATTTTTTTTTCATTTAGGCAAAGAAGGTGAGGCGAGAGTCTCCATCTATAAAAAAACAGACGAAGTGTACCAGTTGAAACTGAAAGCTTCAAGAATGTTCTATAGCGAAGTGCGCACCAAGCACGGATCAATGCCTTTTAACCTCCGCACCTTCCAGGAGGAGACAAAGGCGAAAATGGGAGTTGTCGAATGTGTGAATCACAAGCTTATTGAACCGTTTCAAGTACTTTATGAAAAGCCCGGTATGACCCATTGTTTACTGATTTCTCTTTTTGTGCTAACGGATTTTATGTTTGCAGGGGAGTACATCGCGCATTTTAAATTCACTGTTCTGCTAATGCCCAATGGGCCACATAAAATAACGGGGCTGCCGTTTGAGACTGACCAGTACCAGTCACAATATTCGATCACAGATCCTGAACTCAAGTCATTACTGAACAGTTCTGCCAACCCCAAAGCAGCTAAGAAGAAAAAGAAGAAGTCAGAGACCGAGACACCCATGGAAGAGGAAGCTGCCGCTTAGACTTTTTTTCTACATATTCAGTTTTTTTATGTTTTGCTTTCGTTTTATAAAACTAACTCTTTTTGATTATATGACAAGCTATTAAGGTTCAGTTCTATGGGTTACTGTAAATTTCTGTTTCTGGTGATTTCAGCAATAAGTTAAAGATTCACGACCATCCCCACCCCCACCAACGATATTAACAAATGTTACGTCTTGTACCTACAGTTTTATAAGAATCGTACTTTTTCTCTGTAGTTCAAATTTGTAATGATCGCCATAGTTTTTATAAACTGGGAGAACTAAATTTTTATTCTTATACTTAGCGGTAAAAGCCGAAAGAGCATGTAAATTGCAGATACCATTTTTACCTAGCCAGTTAGGTATAACTAGAAATTTCCTTATGTTCATTGGATAATTATATTTTAAGTTTTACATGTATTAAGAATCACAGTATGTTTTTTTAGATGCATAAATATGTTAATGCACTTCACTTTTTTTTCCAATTCTAATGTAACATACGTTCAGCTTCCTGTAGGCAAATTAATTATTTAAAACTGACCCTGAATTTGTAATTATAGTGGTCAATAAAATATTTGACATTTTGAATTCATACCCAAGTGATAAGTGTTTGTTTTTCTTTATACCTACTTAATACTCTATTGAATTTACTTCAGGTATAAAAACATTACGTGTGATTGTAAAAATGTGCTCTTATGCAAAATTCACTGCACATGCCACTAATTTCTACTGATATCTATAGTCTATCAATGGTAAGACGGCCAAGTTTGGATGTAATAGAACAGTTCCCGGTTCGGATCACTCCAGGGGTCGGAAATTTTTCTAATTCCCTGGGTGGTCGGTACTGGGTCCCGGTCTCCATTTGCCATTGCGGATCAAATTAATGGCACTCCTCGTGTTACGGTCGCATTAGAGATGTAACAAGACCATGTACAAAAACATCCACACACCAGGTAAGTTAAACACGGTTTCGTACCAACACGGAATTTGCTGAGTCGGGCCCTGTTGCAGCGGCGTCACTAGGGTTGGTGTCACCCCCTCATGACACCCCATAGACCTCCTCCGCGTCCGCCAGTGCCAAATAACGGGAACATACAGAATCCTTAATGTAACGTTTGTAAATGTAGGCCCTATATTTACAAAGGCAATAGAAGAAAAATTGAATTCAAGGTCGGTAGGTAAAAGATTGCAACAAGTTAAGAGCTGAGAACTACATAGAAAATATGTTACTTTTTTATTTTTTTCACATTAAATCTCGACTAAATCAGAACTTTCCTTTCCTGGCCTTTAAAGCTGCAAACTTGTTAATTACTTCATCGAAATCAACTCAGATCAGAAAGCCTTGACTGGCCCATGGTAGATCGCAAATAGTTCTTCATAAGCTTCAGCTTTGAAAAACTGCTCTCACATGAAGCCACAGAGATCGTAAGAAATAATTGTAGGCTCACTGAGAGATATGGGAAAGATTCTAGGAAGTCCCACTCAGCTATGAATTTCAAAACGTCAAGTACTGACAGTCTTTGGCTTCTTCGAGATCAATCTCTGCTGCCTTCTCAGTCTTGGTATTTCTAATAAGCTCTTCCTCTGATAACTCATCATAGAAAGTGGACAATTTTGGAATGGACACCAGTAACTCTTCTTCAGTGGCGGATATCAAACACTTGGCTTGCACAGCCTCAAACATGGCTGCTACTTCCTTGATGGCTCTTGATCTGATCTGGAATTCAGAATGGAAACTATCAATACACTCGTGCATCGCCCTCTTGTTTTCTTATTGCAGAGTTAGTCTAGCATCTCTTGTCTGCTCACCTGTCATCCTCTTCTTGAACCTGGGTCTGCCCTCTACTGAAATTCCATATTGGCCTGATTTTAAAAGCGCCTGTTCAATTGCCTACTCCACTAGATGATTGCGCTGCTCGTACAGAAAAAGTCTTAGCGTCTCTAGCTTTGTCACCACCTTGTCAAGAGTTAAGCCCTTAGTCTGAAGGTACAGCTGTGTAAGATTAACTTCTTCAAGTACATCACACCAAAAGTAGAGGTAGCACAGAAACGTAAAATTGCAGACAGCAGGTAAAAGACCTTGCTCTGTACCTCTTGTGTCTAAATTTTCATCTGGATCACATAGAGCTTCAATCGCCGCCACACATTGATCGAATTTTTCTTTCACTGCCTTTATTGCAACATGATGAGAACTCCAGCGTATTGTTAACACGTTAACGACCATGTGCACCATAATGGTGCACACTCTGTTTTCTGCAGAGACCGCGTGACCCTATTTGGGCACAGTGAATGTTAATGTTCCAAGTCGTGTGGCCTTAACAGGGACGCAGCTACAGTGTATTTAAATACAGCGTTTAGTAGGTCTGGTCCCTGGGAAATACAAAATAGCCTTGGGTTGGAAAAACATTATTTTTACATTATAGTATTTATAAAAAAAAGTCATTATTGCTAATTTTATCAAAGAATGGTATATAATTTAGTTTATTATTTAATTTTTAACTTCAAATTTGCAAATGTGCCTATAAAATAAAGTTTAAACACCGTGAACGATACAGTAGGCACGGAAATTTAAATTTTAGGTTAGAATAAAATTTGTTATTTCTTAGAGTGCCACCTGTGATTTTGTGTTTTGGTTGCGTATACATATTATAAAAATATGTCGAGAAAAGGACTATCTGATGAAGAACTTCGACGAATTTTGGAAGAGAGTGACTTTGATTGTAGTGAGATCGAAAGCAACTTTGACGATTCAGATGCAGATCCCATATTTGAACCAGATGAAGGTGAGTCCAGTACAAGTGATAATGAGGTTATTTTGCCAAGTAAAAAAAGAAAAATAGAATCTACACCTGGGCCTAGTAGCAGGCCTGATTCACCTGATCATGGCGCAAGTAATGATTCTGAGTCTTTTGCTCCAAGAAATACTTATGTAACATGGAGTGAAGTTTCTATAAGTGATAAACTTAATGAATTTGTATTTTCTGGAAGACCACGATTTCGACAAGAAGAAATCAATCGCCTCAAAGGCCACAACCCTATCGATTTTTTCCTCTTATTTTTCGACGAAGAAGTTCAAAATTTACTAGTAACAGAAACAAATAAATACGCCGAACAACAGACAGTAAAGGGTATATGTGAAGAATCAATTAGTGAACATTCTATTTTGTCTAAGTGGTATAATACAGATGCAAATGAACTTATGTGTTTCTTTGGTCTTATTATTTGGATGGGACTTGATCAAAAACCTACGCTTCGAGATTATTTCAGTACAAAGGTTCTTTATAAAAGTGAAGTTCCAAAGTTAAGCCGCATGAGTAGAAATCGCTTTGACGCATTGTTACATTTTCTACACATTTCTGATAATGAAAACTGCCCAACAGGCGACAGATTATATAAGATTTCTCCACTTGTACAAATGTTAAATAGAAAATTTCAACATATTTGCAATCCAAAGGAAAAGGTATGCATCGACGAGACAATGGTTCCATTCCGGGGCAGGCTTAGCTTTCTTCAGTACATTCCAGGCAAGAGACACAAATACGGTGTCAAACTATTTAAACTTTGTGTTGATGAAGGCTATACTTATTCGATTAAAATATATGGCGGCGGTGGTGGTGTACAAACCTCGGATAAGCCCCTAGCTACAAGAGTTGTCATGGAACTAATGGAACCTCTTCTGAATTCGGGTAGAACCCTTTATACCGACAACTTTTATACAAGTGTTGGTCTAGCACATGAATTGAATAATAGCCAGACACATTTAGTTGGTACCCTTCGTCAAAACCGGAAACTTAATCCGAAGGCAGTTACAAGTGCCAAATTGAAAAGGGGCCAAATAAAGATGCAAAAAAGCAACACCAACGTTATAGTAGGCAAATGGAAAGATAAGCGCGATGTGCTATTTCTGACAACGAGAGCTATTCCAGAAATGGTTGAAGTTCCAACAAAAAGAGGTACTATTTTGAAACCGTCAACCATAGTGGATTACAATACAGCTAAAGGCTTTGTTGATATTTCCGATCAAAAAGCTTCCTATAGTTCTCCAGTACGCCGTGGGATCAAGTGGTACCGGAAAATTGTTGTTGAACTATTGACAAACACTGTTGTAGTTAATGCCATGGTCATGTTCAAACAAGTAACTGGAAAGAACATGGGTATCACAGAATTTCGCGAAAATATCGTTTGTGCCTTATTGGATGTCGAACACCATGCCAAAAATGAAAATCAAGTGCAACATACCATGGAGGACAAGCAAACTCGAGGCAGGTGCTCAACTTGCTATAAAAAGTACTCAGAGAGAGAAGGGCGCCTATTAGCAATGAAAAATGCCAAAAAAGTATATTCTTTTTGCCCTGCATGTTCTGAAAATTGTACTTATATGTGTATAAGTTGCTTTTTCGAAATCCATACTTCGTTCAAAAAATAATGTTAAGTATTTTTTTGTACGTTTATAATGTAATTTTACTTTAATGCAATATACTTTTCTAATATACAATGGAATTGTTTTATTTTCTTGAAATACAATGTAAATAAACATTTTTGGTTGTGACCCAATATGGTACACATAGTCTGTAAAGATAATTTATATATATTTTTTTATATCAGACCGCGTGTACCAATTTGGCGCACATGTTTTTTTTTGTCAAAAACTGTTTTCCAACATATATTATCCTAAGAAAATATATTATTAAGCTACCTTTTACGAAAATTCAAAAAAAAAAACTTCCCGGTCCAGAAATAAATTTTAAAAATTTTACCCTGGTCGTTAATGTGTTAATAGTCTTTTTACTGAGACTCCAGTGTGGTCCATTAAAACATCCCATCGGTGAATGGAAGCAGCAAAGAAGGAAAACATTGTCTCAAGAGTTCCAAAAAAAGTAACGCACGAAGCATTTTCAGCAAAAGAGTGTTGGCCGCACAAGTTAAGCAAATGGTCCACACATCCATTAAAAATAGCTTTCCTGTTCTTTCTTTTCAAAATGGCTTGTACACCCCCATGGATTCCACTCATAGTCGCAGCATTATCGTAACTTGAGCGCGCCACATCATAATCTCGAGTCCATCACTTTCCAGATTTTTAAGAATATGAGAACTGAGGTCAACAGCTTTTTTTCCATTTAAAGGGAAAAATCCCAGAAACACTTCCTTACTTCAACTTTTCTATTGTGAATTTTCACATATCTGATCACTTCAGACATTTGGTCAATGTGTCAGGTGTGCTATCGAACATGAATACTTGGCAGATTTTATATCCGTGACAAGCTTCTCCTTCACATGATTTGCTAGGACATGTATAAACTCATTCTGAGTTTTTGGTGCAAGATAAGATACTGATGCTTTGAGGTTACATGTGCTTCGCTTTAATCTCATTAGGTGCTCTTTCAGCACTGTGTCATATTTAGAAAGCATCTCAACTATTTCAAGAAAGTTTCCTTTATTCAATGAAGATTCATCTTCATTGTGGCCCCGGAATGCCAGATATTGCTTGGCGAGAAACAATGTGATATCGAGCAACCTGTGCAAGATGTCTCTCCAATTTTTCTTCTCTATGTCCATCAAAGCAATACTTTCGGCGTCAATTGTTTTGTGCAGTTTAAGTCCTGCTGCCAATGTTTTCCATTTTTCAAAGCAATGTAAGTGCTTTTCGGATGTCTCATGATTATGCACGTTTGGGCTCAGTTTCTACCACATCTGAAACCCAGTCACAAATTTAGATGTCGTGCATTAATGACAAAGAGTCGGCAGCAAAAACAATATAATTTCTCACTGACGAGTGAGTAAACCATCCATGATCGCAACACTTTCTCACCATTTGGCATCACCTTGTAACACCACTCTTTTGATAGCTGGCGAACATCTCCTTTTGCTTTTGGATCTTGCCTTGTCACAACTCTGAAAGGGCCATCTTTGTTCTGGAGAGAAGCACTTCCTCTTTTGATGATTTCAACTCGCAAATGATATGGAACTGGTATATTCTAAAAAGAAGCATCATCTAAAATATTCCAATTTTCCCCCTTAACCCCAATCTCATTTACAGTATCATGGTTAGAGTCACTTTCAGTCCGCTCTTTCTGCTTCAAATTCATCCATTTCCTTTCCCTGTTTTTCTGCTTCATTTTCTTCTATTTCAACTACTTCGTCTTCTGCAGAATGCATACTAGCATCAGAAAAACCAGCGTTATCAATTGGTGGCTGAGGAACTGTGTCTTTTGATAAACCCTGGCTATCATCTGGTCTCTTGATATATTGAAGCATGGATCCGCGTAATGTTGAGAGTGATTATATCATGAAAGTAACAAAACCACCGAACTCGTCTTCTCGAAAACCAAGAAAGAAATGATCGTGAATGCATTCCTGAAAAATAAATATCTTTTCTTTTAACACGTGTTTCGTATTTGCAAAGATTTACTAGAAAGGTTCGGGTTTCGGAGGGCAGTTTATGACATTGCCTGGTTGAACGTAAATAAACAGCTCTTGTCGGCATCGGGTCTGTATACCTACTTTTTCCGAGAAGTATAATAAAGTGTGAAAAAATAATGCATTTAGTCAGTTGTACGAACAAGTATTCGAATGTTCAATATTTTGGAGCGTAAAATTTTAATATTAATTTTATAAACCTTTATAAAGACAGTAATATTTTGCATTTTGGTGTCACCCCTTGTGATGGTGTCACCTAGTGCGGTCCGCACCCCCCTAGTGACGCCACTGCCCTGTTGTGCATAGCACAAACCAGCTTAGCTTTGCCCCTCAAACCGCCTCGATGCTGTGCAAGCAGTACAGATGACAAGGATCTCAGTTTATGGGAAAAAAATCTATAGTCAGTATCACCATATACAGGACTGTTGGTAAAGATAAAACCAAAGCTCTCTTGCTAAAACGATTTTAGATATAGATTTAACATTATTTCCCATATTTTAAGAGCAAAAAAATTTTTTACATTTGTGTTTGTGAGAGTGGTCGCGATCTTAAATTTTTTAAATAGCAACATGGCCTATTTGATGCGTCATTATATATATATATGTGTATACAGGGTGAATATAAAATAAGAAACATCAATGCTACAGCCTTAAATAATAACTTTACAAAAAAAAGTTTCCTATCAAGTGATTTGCCACAATTTGGCGTTTTTAATTTTTTTTTTCGGTTTTTATACGTTTTAACTGCAACATCGACATTTTTTTTAAATGGCAACCTTAGGCGACCGGGTGGCGCAGTGGGCGAGAGTCCGCTTCGCAACCGGTTGACCCGAGTTCGACTCCCGTTGTGGCCCGAATTTTAATTAATTCTGGAGCAGCGCAGGGCCGTAGCCAGGGGGGGGGGGGCCAGAGCGGGCAACGCCCGCCCTAAAAAAGCTTTTGCCCGCCCTGAAATCTGAAAAACATTTCGCGTTATATACGCAATTTCGAATTATAAACTTTGAAAAATTTGCCGGCTATGATTTCTAATTCCCGAGAATTGTGAGTCATGAATTATATTAACATCAAGGTTCAAATCAAACTATCCGCTGCGGCACTTCGCTCCAGCCAAAGACGTGCGCCAGTAGGTAGTATTCGGCTCTCTGATCGTGTGTTTGTTTTTTGTTTTGTGTTGTGTCTCGTCCTCGCGATTTACTTCCTATGCGCAGCGCATAAACCGTGTTTCCCCGTTCTATTTTCAAGTCAGTTTAGTTTACCTAGTGTTGTTTTATTGAGTGTTTTCGTTTTCGTTAACGGTAATAATCATCGTTAATTACCGGGTAATTGACTATGGACATTAGAAATTATTTCGGCTGCAGTACCAGTACTGTAGTTCCAA
>JABXWE010029436.1:0-16534 GCA_014611495.1 Limonius californicus | reverse complement strand
GTGTAGGTGCCTTGACTAATTTATTAAAATCAAGAAACATCTCTCTAAAATATAAAGTGCGGATATATAACACAGTAATAAAACCCTCTATGCTTTACGGGAGCGAAACATGGGTCCCAAAGAAAAGTGACCAATATAAAATAGAAGTGTGGGAGAGACGAATACTAAGGCGAATACTAGGTGGTAAAAAGACGGAAGAGGGATGGGAAAAAAGAACAAATGCAAAATACGCGGATTACAATGGTTGGGACATTTAAAAAGGATGGGAAATACGAGGGTGGTAAAAAGCATCGCATGGAAGAAGTCTGAGGGAGTGAAGAAACGAAGTAGACTGAGGAAGACATGGGAAGAGGCAATAATGGAAGATCTAAGGGAAAAGGAAATAAAAGATTGGAAACAGAAAGTTATGAACCGAAAGGAATGGGAAAAGATCCTAAATAAACGCTAAGGGTCTAAAGGCCTAAGTTGTAAGCGTATATAATAATAATAATAATAATGCTATGATATCCTTATTTAACGAATTTTCAAACTTTGAGCAGAGATTCTCCTATATCATCTTAATTCAAATAGAATTTTTTATATAAACTGTAGCTATAAAAAACAAAGATTTCAATTTACCATCAGTTTATTCATAAACTGCTTATCAATCACATCCATCCTATTACCATATAAAGTTCACTGTGTTTATTGGTTTCCACCAATAACAACTCGATGCACTAATGACACAACTCTTTCTTATTATATACAGGAACTCAATATCTGTCTAAGTTGTAAAGCTTTTGTGGATAGATATTTAGAATCTAGTCACTTTTGTCGTACTAAATTATAAATATAAATAAATATATATAAATTGAGAATGTATGCTTTACTTTATCTTTTTAGCCAATAGCGGCCGGTAGCGGCATACCTCAAGTAAAATGCTACTTAAATGGAGTCAAAGTTCCAAGGGTGGTTCGCATAAAAACACTCTTTGTGAAGAGTGTGGGGGTGGTATGCTCGGTGGTAGGCGGTCTCGCAGGAGGAAAAGTAAGTTCCCCAAACATTTTAAATGTCAAAATGTATACAGAGGATTTGCAGGAAGGCCCCATGATTCACTCGGGAGCTGTAGTGGCCGCCGGTATTTCACAAGGAAAAAGTACGACATTTAAAAGTGACTTTAAAATGTTTCGCTATTTTCGAGAAGATCACGAGAAGAGGGATTTTGTGTCAGGTGGTGCTGCTGCAGGTGTATCTGCCGCTTTTGGTGCTCCAGTTGGTAAGAATTTTAAAACCTTCTATTTATAATTAAATCACAGGACTCCCAAAATTTTAATTGATTCCTAGAATCAAAAAAATTTTAATTGGTTAAAAAACAATTCTATAGACAAAAATCGATTTTGTAAATATGTACTTATACATATTATCATTTAAAGTTTATTAAATTTTCAGAAAAATTCTTATATAGTATAGAATTTAAACATTGGCCGTAACATTCATATGTAGATTGATTTTTGAATAAACTTGTTCTAGGCTGGTATGACACGACGCAGAAGTTTTTATCAAGTTTGTTCATGAAATTCTGGAAAACATTCTGAACAGAATTTTGTACAAAGTACTAGCTTATGCCTGTATGACACGGCACAGAATTTTATACAATATTCTGTAGATTCATGTTCTAAAACCTATAGAATTTTATACAAAGTCGACACCGCATTGATGCGCAAATGAGCAATTTTTAGCTTTATTAACAATCACAGAGGGCAGCGAAGAATATGTTTACCACATGTTTACTCCGCCTGCCGACACTCCACGCACTTTCTCTTATCTCGCTCGCGATCTTTATTGCTCAGCTTGTTTGCTTTGTCGTGCGTTCATGTAAAATAAATAAATAAAAGCACTACAAACTTACAGCTTCACTGATTTAACCTTACTTGTGAGTGAACATTGCGCACTACCACGAAATTGGTGGGGGAGGCCTGGAGATCATTTGCATCGTGTGTTTGTAGTAGGCAGCAATGGAGTTTCAATCTAAAATTAAAGCAGGGAAGACTTTGGTCGGCCAAAGTCGCGAAATTGTTGCGCATGTTTTACAATTTATGCAACAAGAAGCATTAGAAGGACCTACAATAGAATTAAATAAAGTGCAAGAACTTGTAGCAGTGGCAACTAGTGTTAGTCTTCGTACAGTGGGGAGTGTTTTTAAACAATTAAAAGATTTTAACTTTTGTACAACCGAAAAAAAAGTGCCTACAGTTAAAAATATTCATCAAAAGTTTGTGGATGATGCAGGATATACTGGCTGCCGTGACAGTATTCGACTGGCTCTACGGAAAATGGGTTTTCGTTGGCATAAAACAAAAACAAATTGCAAATTGCTGATGGAGAAGCCCGAGATATAACAGCTTCGCCTTAATTATTTGCGGATTTGTAATTTAGTTAGTTAGAAAAAATGTGAAAAATGGTTGAATTTAGTATTTTTAGAAAGTTTATTTACGACTATTCTGCATTATTTTTTTTAAATATTATTTTGCTCTGTTTTATATTACCTTGGATTTACATTTTTTCTAATAATACGGCATTTGAGTGCTGAAAGTGCAGTTTTCGAATATTTTAGTATTTATAATAACATTCAGTCAAGACATTAACCTTTTATTCCTTAAATAATCAGTCATTACACATTTGTAAAGACCATTATGTTTATAACAAAAACAAATTTCCAAGTATTGGCGTATCTTAAGCCTAACTTTCTAATATATACAATATTATTTGTATGGGGCTCCAACTTTATTTAATTCAACGTACGCACGTTTCATTTACTGAGTGTACTGAATGCTAACTGCCCATATACATTGCATTCCTCTCTGTTCCTCCTAGTGCCCACTTTTTCTCGCGCCGCGCAGCTCCCACCAGCAAGGTTAAATCAGTTAAACTGTATGCATTAACCTAATATTGTAAAATCTAGTTAGAATTCTACTTTATCGACAGTTACATGATTATTTTGACAGTTTCCTCACAGATGTCACCATAATTTGCACCTATTTGCGCATGTTTACAGACAATTCTGTGCCCTGTCCTACAGGCCTTGTACCAGTTTTATACTATTATTTATGTAGGTGCTACTTTTAATGACGTTTTTACATGGCGCTTTATTAGTATACACCACATAATGATATTATTTTCAGGTGGAGTTTTATTCAGCTTAGAAGAAGGTACAAGTTTTTGGAACCAAGGTTTGACATGGAGAACGTTTTTTGCTTCAGTTATAAGCACTTTTACCCTAAACGTTGTCTTATCTACTTACCATGGTGTTCCTGGTATTTTAAATTTTCCTGGCTTATTAAACTTGGGGCAGTTTGAGCGTTTTTCATATCAATTGTATGAGATTCCAATATTTGTACTAATGGGCTGTGTCGGAGGACTTTTAGGCGCCCTTTGGAACCATTTAAATTACAAGTTGTCAGTTTGGCGAATCAGGTTGGAATCATTACTATTTAATCTGTCTACTATGAAACTGTACCATAAAATTAATTTTTGTTGTAGGTATATTCGTGATAGGTCGCTGAAGGTGATTGAAGCGTGTCTTGTGGCTGCTCTAACTGCAACAGCTGGTTTTCTGATGATGTATTTGATTAACGATTGTAAACCCTTGGGGCAAGATCCCACAAAATATCCGACACAAGTAGGTGATCCACAAAGTTTCTTCACTGAATACTATCATACATTTTGCAGATGTACTGTGGAGACGGTGAATACAATGTTTTGGCTAGCATTTGGTTCCAGACGCCAGAAGCATCTGTAAGATCATTATTTCATGACCCACCAAACACTCACAATGCACTGTCTTTAGGCGTATTTGTTGTATTTTATTATTTCCTATCTTGCACCACATTCGGGCTTGCCTGTTCAATTGGTTTGTTCATACCTACTTTACTGACTGGTGCAGCATGGGGCCGACTTATATCTGTTGGTTTAAGACATGTTCTTCCTGATGTGGTAAGAACTGTTCTAAGATTATTGCTAATTTTTTTTTAAGAAAATGTATTGCAGAATTTGGTGCATCCAGGTAAATATGCTCTTGTGGGGGCTGCAGCTCAACTGGGAGGTGTTGTAAGGATGACTATAAGTTTGACTGTAATCATAATGGAAACAACGGGAAATATTTCCTTTGCATTACCACTTATTGTGACTTTGATTGCTGCTAAATGGACGGGAGACTTCTTTAATGAGGTAAGTTTTGGTACGGATTATTAAGAAATAAATAAAACAGATTAGTGTAAAGATAATATTGATTACTGATGATTAGTGCTATACTTCCTCTGTGCTAATATAAAAAAAAACTGTGGTAACTTCCTTTTTAAAATTAATTCAACCTTGATTTGAGTTTAAAAAAATCTACAAATTTGATTTTTGAGTTGATCGTTTTCGTGAATCAAACCTACTAAACAAAAATATTGCAGGGTATTTACGACACCCACATACAACTAAGCGGAGTACCTCTTTTACATTGGGATCCTCCCCCTTTAGTGCATAATATTTATGCGAGTGAAGTAATGTCTCATCCAGTCGTGACTTTAAGAAGCATTGAAAATGTGGCACACATTGTTGAGTTGCTGCGACTTACCTCTTATAATGGCTTCCCTGTGGTTGACCCACCTGTAACCGATCAAGTGTGTATGAATTACATTTTTTTTAATCAAAATAATAATCGTGTACTTATAGAGTGAAGTTGTAACATACGGAAGAATACGTGGAATGATTCTCCGGTCCCAACTGATAGTAATTTTGCAAAGGAAACTGTTTAATGAAACTGCGGAGTGTTGGGAGGATGTTTCTGCTTCCATATTTAGGGACGAATATCCTAGGTATCCTACTATTGATGTAAGTACACATTACTATGCAGTGTTTCAGAGTTTCGTTGGCAACCTGCTCTTGTATAATCTGTTTAAGTAAACAGACTGTGATAGCTAATTATTTTATTTGAATAGATATGAATTTGGGCAAATTGGAAAAATTGTAAAATTTTCTTGTGATGTAATGAAAAAGACATTGTCAAGGTAAATCTAGTTCAATTTTTTTTTTAATGGGACAATATTTTTATATTTTGGGGTGCCTTCTTTATAAAAAAATGTATATTTTATTTAGATTCAGATCTAAAAGATCCAAGATCCTTAAAAAGTATCCAGATCTATTGTAGATGTATTTACATTTCTGTTGTGTTTATCTATTTATCTCCTCTTTTATTTATTCACAATATTATTATTGAGATATATTGGGAGTGCAAGAGACCAATATCAAAGGGGAAACCAATACAACAAGATTACTTCTAGATAAACGGGGGCGGAGAAGATAGCAGATATAGGACAGGCTTTCTAATAAATGAAAGAGTAAAAGGAAAAAAATAATAGACTGAAAGAAGTAAACAAAAGGATAAGTCTATCAAGAATAAGAGGTCAATAGAGGAAGATAAGTATTGTAAATTCATATGCTCCAACAGAAAGGCATGTTACAGGCCCACGTTACGGCGCCAAAACTTTCTTCGGAAGAAAACAAGAACTTCAGGAACGAAACCTCCGCCGCTGTACGGGATTATCACTTGCAACGGCTTAGTAGAGGGAATCATGGGGTTAATGGCTGTATTCCGACACAGGTCGGCAGAACAATTTCACTGAATTATCTTTAAAAAAAAAGTGATCACTCTGCTAATATTTTCAATCCGACTCAAGTCGAGAAATATTCTGCCCCAGCCAAGAAAAGAAAAGCGATACGGTATATTAATTTAGCAGAGGCGCTGCCAAAAAAACTCATACTCTAAACCACGTGCGTTCACCTTCAGAAGTTTGGGCTAACTCTATGTCGCATTTGTCATTGGCGCTGAGGTCTTAACAAGCAACCGGGTCGAACGGAGAGCTTCTGAAAAAAAACGAAGCAAAGTATCCAGCAGCTGGAACATTTCATCATATTACAAAATATGTTGCAAAAATTCTAGAACAAAATATTCCACATGGAACTTCGGGCCATTCTGCAGACAAAGGATTCTAAGAACTGTTTTCGATCCCACGCACAGCGTTCCCTTATGGAGTTCCGAAAAAATGACCTTCCATAAATTAACCTTTGGAAATAATAAAATAGTAGTGGACTTAAGAGCGGCAATTAAATTAAGACTTTAATCCGTAAGAAGCGGCAAAAGCAAACGAACGTGACAGGCAGAAGAACAGCACAGTAAACAAAATTCCGAAATACGATATAAAACTGATTATAGGCTACCAAAACGTGAAAATAGGTTAAGGGAAAGAAATTGAAGCAACTGCTAGGAAAGCAAAGTCTGCATGAATAATTAAATAACAATGGCGAACTATTAATCAACTTAGCTGCAAGAAATAATCTAGTGGTTAATAGCACCATGCAGAAAAGAAGAAGCATATACAAAGCAACATGGTGTAGTCCTGATGGGAACACTAGAAATCAGATAGACCATGTGTTGATTTCAAAAAGACAGTGAACACCGTAAATCAAGTAAGATCGTGTAGGGAAGCAGAGATCGAATCAGATCATATGATAGTACGAATTAAAATGAAGCAAGTCGGGCCAGATTATAAATGCACCCAACAGAAGCTAAAGAAAAGTATAACGGAACATTAAAAAAATGAAGAGATAAAGAAAAAATACTCGGAAACGGTAGAACAGAGGCTGCAAATAAACAGCAGCGAAAACGAGATAGAAAAGGAGTGACTCCTTACAAAAACGACCTTAACAGAGTGTGGAGGATTAATCGAAGAAACGGAAATAAAGAAGAAAGAAGACGGTTTCGATAAAGAATGCGAAGAAGCAATCGAAAAAAGCAAGAAAGCAAAAAACAACACACAGAAGAATCCAAAAACCAATATAAAACAGCGAGAAATAAAATTAAAACAATTTGCAGGAAAAAGAAGAGAGAAAAAATGAAAGAATTAGAAGAATTATATAACAAAAAAAAATGCAGAAGCCTTCTACAGAATTATAAAAGGAGAAAGAAAAAGGTTTCAACAACAAGCGATAGGTTTAAGGAATGAAGCCGGCGAGCTGTGCATGAAAGAATAGAAGATAACTGAAATTTGTCAACAACATTTTGAAAAGATATTCAGAAACCAAGAGGCACAGAGAATAGAACACAAGCGAAATACAGTTACGGAGGAAAAACTATCAAACCAGGAAGACCTTGCTTGCTTGCTTGCTTTGATAGAGCGAGATCTAGGACGCGGCCTTCCAAGCATCTCTATGCACTTAGGCCACATTTGGCCCATTGTACACTCTGACTAAGAATTTTGCCTATCTGGGGTAATTCCAACTCCAGTAGTGATTTTTAACGTGTCACACATCGTCGTGGCGCGGGACCTACGGCTTTACTTCTTATCCGACAGAAGGCGCATTTTCAAATTTTTCCCCGCTAGAAAAATCTCGCCGACCTCAGCCAGGTTTGAACCCGCGTCCCTCGGATCTAAAGGCAAATGCGCTAACCACTAGACCACCGAGGCCGGCAACCAGGAAGACCTTAGAAGAATAATAAACCAGGGGAAAAGTAATAAAAGTTCTGGTACAGATAGAATGAATAAAATACGGAAATGTAGAATTGGGGGAATGCATTTTTGAACTAATTAAAAAAATATGGAGAAAAAAAGAAATGCCAAAGGAACGGGAAGTTGCATGGATCTGCCAAATTTTCAAAAAAGGGAACAAACAACTGACTGAGAACTACAGCCCAATATAATGGCCTCACTAATCAACGAAAAAGTCGGAGCCGAATCCAAAGAAAAGATAGGGGAGTACCAGGCAGAATTCAGAGAGGAGAAATCAACGATTAATCAAATATTCTTGACAAGACAAATACTAGAAAAATGTAAAAACAAGAATATAAGAATCCACGCACTGTACATAGTTTTAAAACAAGCCTATGACAGAATGGAAAGAAAAGAAGTAATAAAAGCAATGGAAGAACTACATTATGATCACGATACAATAGTCTTAGTAGCAATGACTTTGGGAAGATCAACAAATAAAGTAAAATTTAAAGGCTATCTATCCACAGAATTCAAGAGCAGCATGGAACTAAAACAAGGTAACCCCCTCCCCCTATCGTCACATCTGTTTAACATTGTTTCGGAACACATTATAAGGAAAGCCAGTGTTGCATCCTGTAAATATGCCATTCCTTTTTTCCTGGCCAACAGATGTTATGACCTTACCGTCTTTGTGCTACTCACTCTTTACACCCTCAACCCCCGGGCTGGCATTCGGTTCGTTAAGAGACTTTCACTGCAAAAACAAGTGTCAACAGAAGCGTGCGTGTGAATTGTGTGCCGGACCAGCAAAGATCGAGAAACCCTGCATTCCTCGATAATCCAGCACTTGTAAGTCAGCCATGTTAGTCTTTGAAAGATTCCTTTATGCATAATTGCTTGTGTTGTCCTTCGTGGCATTCAGCCCAAGGAAACAACAACAGATATCACCAGTGCTATTACATACACATTTCTATCGAATATAGTGCACTTTGAATTAAACTTCGTTTGTTGAGCATTGAGCTAGAACGTAAACAAACGCCTGACAGGTGCGTTGATTTGCCGGATGTGTATTTACGTAATATTCCATGCGTTTCTAAATCAACGTTCGCGCCGTCGGAATTCTTTTTTAGAAGAATTGGTGGTTCTGAAAAGAACCGTTTTTTTTTAAATAAAGGTGTTTTATGAACTTGGAGACATCTGCAGTGGCGGCTCGTGAGTTAAGAAAGAGGGTGGGCACAAGAAAAAACTTACCTATTTTTTGTACATAAAATCCATTCTCCTATTTTTCATGCTGGAAAAGACGTCTATGACTTTGTTGTCAAAATCTGGGATAGACTGGACGAACTTCTTTTCTATTGATAGGACCGCCAGTGCGTTCGGTCGATCTTTTTGCACACAATTAACTTCCATCATTGAAAAAACGTCACTTTCGTCTTTGAATTCAAACGCGCAATTGCGCGAAAACAGCGCTCCAAAGTCCAAATTCAAACGTTGACTGCAAATCGGGAACAATCTGCTCGGTGCCCCATTCGCCTGGTATATCGCGTATAACGAAGATAACCGATAGGCAACCGAATCACCTCTACATGGGGAACAAATCAGAGTGTTCCCCGGAACATAGTTTTGAGCGTGTTAGCCGCGCCTTTGGTGCGGAAGGAAAATTTGATACCATTGTTAAAATAATGAAACTGACACACACTGACACTGAATTACATGCGAATTTCTTTCTGTGTTTATCATGGTGGTTGGGTGGGCGCGTGCCCTTGTGCCCTTTAGTACAAGCCGCCACTGGACATCTGCATTACAAATATTGACTTAAAAGCAATCTGCTGTTTAACGAGTCTTCTATAGCATTCTTGTCATAATAAGACTATTATTTACGTAATGTGAAAATATTTAGAAATAGACATTTGCATACCAAAAACTCCTTTAAAATTCTTTTCACTGTTGCAACACTAACACCCACTGTTTTAGCAATAAATTATACAATGTCAGTCAGTAAAATCTCACGCTTTTCTTCCAACGTCGAATAATACAATTTTACTATTGTTTTTCATTTAAAGTAGCAGGACGCCCCCTACGATTACACGTTTCTGAATCAACTTGCTCTATTTTAGGCAAATATGCACCAGGCACTATACAAACGCTCCGAAAACCGATAAGCACTGCTCAAAAAGCACACAAACTTAACCCGGTAATTACGAGTGCAAAGTAAAGGTTTTGAGCGTCAATTGGTCCTTAAGTAATGAGGCATTAGCGTTATCTAGCGTAGACCAATCACAGCGCGCGCTCGGGTGAGTGAAACACGTGCGTTTGTTTACGTTCTAGCTCACTGCTCAACAAACGAAGCTTAGTTTTGTTTATACTCAAGTTTGCCCCCTTTTTTGTATTATTTGCCGTTGGGTATTCTTTGATATTTTACGGAACAGCCAGAATCAACACCAACACAAACATTGTTAACGGACCATATCAAATTTTGGCTTATGCAGATGATGTGGAAATAATGGCCAGAACAAAGGAACAATTAAAAGGCATAATAAAGATTTTCAAAAGAGGCGAAGGAAGTGGGACTAGAAATAAATACAAAGAAATCACACTACATCATTATGGGTAATTCAAAACAAAACGAAAGTCACGAACTGAACATAACAATAAGGACAACAAAAGAAGAGATAACCTTCAAATTGACAAACAGTGGACATAGGTACTTAGGTGTCGATGTAAATAGTGAAGGAAAACAAGAAGATGTAAAAAAAGAATAAAAGTGCTTCAAAGTGCGCGGGATCCCTAAATCGGTACATAACAAGAGTGTCCCAAGAACGGTAAAAATCCGGTTGTACAAGGCAGTTATTAAACTTATTCTAACATACGCGAGTGAAACATGGGTGATAACAAAAGTGGAAGAAAACAAACTGTTAAAGTGGGAAAGGAGGATATTAAGAAGAATTTACGGAGGGTAAAAGAAGGGCAAAATTGGCGCAGAAAAACAAACAAGGAATTAGAAGATCTGTTTAAAGAACCCAACATAAATATACAGCTAAAACAAAACAGGCTAAGATGGTTCGGACATATAATGAGGAAGGGAATAGATGACCCAATACGAAAAATACTGAAACAGGAATCAGAAGGAGGACAGAAAATAGGAAGACCAAAGAAAAGATGGCTGCAACAAATGGATGAAGACCTTCAGGAAGCAGAAATTAAAGATAGAAAGACATGGAAGAAGAAAATAAAAGCCATAGATCAAACTAGCCTGTAGTGCTGTTGAATTGATTATTATTGTTATTAACGGTATGTAGTCCCTCGTTCCCAAGTGTTTCCAAGAAAGTTTGTATCTTGTTCCCATCTTTGGTATAGTCTTCCTCTTTTTGTGACCATCTCTTAGGTTCCATTTAGTAGTCCTCACAATATTATTATTGATTATGAAGCTTTCACATGCCTAGAGGCCCATCGCTTTTGGTGTGAGACAAGGCTAAGTTAGTTTGTGCAATGCACAACAGGGCCCGACTCTGCGACTTACCGTGTTGATGCGAAACCGTGCTTAACCTGCTGGTGTGTGTGATGTATTTTTAGTGGATGGAAATTCTGGAACATCTTAAAAGTGGCAAATGTTTGCTATATTATACTATGAAAAACTACCATTTCAAACAGTGTTATAATTAAATAACTGCTTTGATATTACATTTTGTTGTGGTTGTAACGCGCCAAACAAGCTTTTTAGTCGACCCGCAACGGGAAAGGTGGAAAAGACCTACAGCTTAGCTCAGAGGAGTAGGGATGGTTTGCGAGAAAGGCTTAAGGGAAGGAAGTTGAACGTAGGTGGGAACAGAGCAGGTCAAAATTAGCGGGCGCCACCTTTAAAATCACAGCTGATTGCAGGTTCTTATGGAAGGCCAAGAAGCCAGCAGCTTACGGGAATCGGACTCACGTTTATTGTGCCTCCTCCTGTATATAAAGCAAAGTTTATACACACAATAAAGTAAAATTACACAGAAATAAAAGATATGGTGAATTTTAAGACAAATATAGTTCTACTGCTGGAACTTAGTAACACACGAAGTACAAGAAAAATATCTAAAATTGTAATAATTGTAGTTAAACAAAGAGGGAAGATTGAACGTTCCAAAAAGATAGGCTCGCCGCCAGTGGTTTGCGGCATTTACTTTAATGAACAGGTCTGCGAGCCAGTGACGTTCGAGTTTACCTAAACAAATAATGAAACACTGGCCAACTGAAGGTTGCCTCACTTTTAATATTACAAGAAAATTAAACTGTTCTATTTCTTAGACTTTAACCAAACACTGATAAACAGGGAAAAACCAACACTGTACAGTGTACACTACATTGGCAAGTTTTCACTTCGGTACGGAGTAGAGAGATGCACAATTGGGGTGTTCCTAGGTTCTTCGGGAAGCAGGAAATATTCGCAGGCACGCCCCTGAAGACTAGAACGCGAGGGAGACAACACTATAGGCCAGGACTTTCTTTGACGAAGAAAAGAAAGACGGGAACTTCAAATGCCAAAATCTCCACCGCTGTACAGGATGATTATTTGCAACGGCTCACAGGAAACTGTCACGGGGTTGAAGGCTTCTAATCCGACACAAGTCGAGAGAACAATTTCACTGAATTGTCTTCACAAAAAGCTGATACTCTGCTAATATTTTTATTCCGACACAAGTCGAAGATTCTTTTGCCTAAGCCAGAAAACGAATCGATAAATTTATTTAGCAGAAGAGAGCAGCCAACAACCTGGTTTCCAACAATCACGTCCGTTCACTCCCAGAGGCTAATCTCCACTAACTTCCCCCTGCCGCAAAATCTCCCACCAAACAAAATTGCTCTAGAACAAAATTCTTGCACGTGCGAATCTGCAAGCAAAGAGTTCCAAGAACTGCCTTTGGTCGGCATATCCAGACTACACAAGTACGTCAAACGGAACTTTCAAAGGCTTTGCAAAAGTAACCTCCCATAACTTAATCTTTAAATATAATAAAATAGCAATCGACTTTAGAACGGCAATTAAAATAGAACTTTAATTCCTATGAAGCGGCAAAACTAAACACGAACATAACGTGATTTGATGAATTTTACCATTTAAAGTAAATGCAAGTTCCATTAATTCACTCTGTTCTCATGTTATTACAGTGAAACACACAATGTAGAAGTCCTTATCTTATAAATAATTTATTATTTGCCTCAAATAAATAATAAAAGCTAGAATTTATTGATTAAATATTAATTGTTAGTCCATAAATGTTCAGAATTTCACAAAAATTATTAAATTGATTTCAAGTATGAAAAGATAGTATAAAATCTATGCGTATAGTGGTACCCAACTGGTTCTTCTTCTACAGTATATTCGAATCGAATATAGGTAGGCAATTAACATGCAGTGTGATATGATGTTATACAAGTTGGTTGTTTTTGTTTGATACATACTGTACAGAGAAATAATAGAAATTTGAAACATATAGGGTGTTCCATTATAAAAAAATCTTAAAAATATATTAAACTCTTTGTTGCGTCACAGCTACCTGCATCCGCATATTTCTTTGTAACTACGTACTTATTCATTTTTAAATAGTAATTGTGGTAAATAAAGGGCCTAAGCATGTGCATCATGTTGGGACCCAAATGAAAGCGCAGGTATAAAAACCCATGCGTCTACGCTTCTACGCAAGCTCAGCTAGAGTTTTGCATATATGCATTCCTGTACCAATCGTTGCAGTGTGCAGCCAGCATTTTTATAATAAAACATACAAAACCAAGCACAAGTATTTCATTAATGGTAGCTAGTGCTAAAGCAATCGCGTATAGTTAATACGCAACATTTTGGTCCTTCGAGCCGGATCAACATTGTGCGATTGGGAAGAATCATCAAATTTGGGTCTATCAGAATCATCCATCGTCCATTGCGCGTCCGTTGGAAGCTGTAGCCAAACATCACAACTTTGCGACCAGGGAAATTAATCGCTTGGTGGTCGCTACAATTGAGGCATAGGGTGAGTGAGCTCCATTTCCTTACCGTCCTTTGCCTTTATAACCAGTCATTGTGACATTGTATACTGTCGGGGTGCTTAGGTATCTCCGATTTATTATAATCAATATAATTAATATTATAATCATAATAATCAAATTAAATTCAATATGCCAGACAAAGATCAAGAAAACACTTTAAAAAATTTGGTTTTTAAAAGAGGTCAAATTAGAGCACGATTAACACGCTTCGAAACTTTATTAAACACCATCAATACTGAATCTAGCCGCGATTTAACGCAAGTCAAAATTCGCATGAGTAAACTCGAACCTGTATGGCAAGAGTTTGAAAATATTCAAAGCGAAATCGAATGTTTAGATCCTAGTCAGGAATCCGAACGTGAAAGTTTTGAGAGCCAATATGGACAATTACTGGCAGATGCTGAAAATTTAATTAATCCAAAAAATAATCCGTCATTTGTTCACCGTAATGCCGATCAAAATCACGATAATTTTAATCACGTGCAGTTACCTACTATAAAATTACCATCGTTTAATGGGCAGTATGATCAGTGGCTACCCTTTTATGATACTTTTCAGTCATTGATTCATGAGAATATTAAGATTAGTAACATACAGAAATTTCATTATTTGAAGTCATGTTTATCAGCAGATGCAGCTCAGGTGATCGCATCACTGGGGGTGTCGACAGATAATTATGAAATAGCGTGGCAGCTTTTGAAAACACGTTTCGAAAACAAACCTTTTATAATAAAAAAGCATGTAAACGCACTATTAAATTTACCGGCAATAACCAAAGGTTCTGCGGTGTCACTACGACAATTATTGGATTCATTAAATACCCATCTCGGAGCATTAAAGGCTCTAAATATGCCCACAGATTCGTGGGACATAATTATAATTCAATTAGTTTGTACAAAATTAGATTTTAACGCAAATAAAGAATGGGATGCATGCGCACCGATAGCGGAACTTCCTACCTTGGAAGATATGACAACCTTTTTAAGACGAAGGTGTCAGTTTTTGGAATCCTTAGCGAACCAACCAAATTATTTTAAACAATCCGGTAGTGCAGTTAACAACATACCACAACATTATAAGAATCAAGCGTATAAATCTATGGGGCGAACTACCGCTCATATAGTAACTCAAAATAATTATACAAATTGCCAATTATGCCAACAAAATCATAATATCTATCAGTGTTCCGAATTTTTAAACATGCCTGTTGCAGCACGATTTAATGAAATTAAAAGACTTAGACATTGTGTTAACTGTTTAAAACCGAACCACCAGGTAGCACAATGCCAATCGAATTATCGATGCAAAAAATGCCATAAAAAACACAGTATTTTACTACATTTTGAGGAACCAATTTCTGAACCAAGCACATCGGTTTCAGTACAGGCAAATCCACTTCCGGTTGCGGTACCTCAACAAACAAATCATTGTTGTGGAAACCAAATTAATACGCAAGTATTGCTTTCCACAGCACTCATACATGTGTATGATAACGAAGGCAAAATTCATGATTGTAGAGCTTTTCTTGATGTAGGTTCCCAAATGAATTTCATATCTGATCAACTATGCAAAAAATTAAACTTAAAGTGTAATTCTACAAATATTTCCGTTTCTGGAATTATGCAATCAGTCAGGGCAGTTTCGCAATTTGCGCAGGCCAAAATAAAATCGCGATTAAATGCATTTACCGCGGAAATAAAGTGTTTTGTTGTGCCAAATATAACGACTAACATACCAAGTACTACATTTTCGAAATCACAATTGGCGATACCAGCAAACTTGAAATTAGCAGACCCTACCTTTAACATAGCAAAACCCGTAGATTTACTCTTAGGGGCAGGATTATTCTGGCAACTACTTTGCGTGGGCCAAATAAGATTAGCAAATAATCAACCATATTTGCAAAAAACTCAATTAGGGTGGGTTGTTGGTGGAACATGTAATAATGATATTCAATCAGCAGTATCGTGCAACGTTTCGATGCTGAACCTGAATAAGCAAATATCCAAATTTTGGGAAATAGAAAATTTTCAAGATTGCGAAAATTTAACAAATGAACAAGCAGAGTGTGAAGCTCATTTTGTAAATACACATACTCGTGATGAAAATGGGCGATTTGTAGTACGTTTACCTTTTAAAGAAAATATTAAGTCATTAGGATTATCCAAACAGTACGCATTGAAGAGATTCTATTCATTAGAAGCTAAATTAACAAGGAATCACAGTTTACGCGACCAATATATAACATTTTTAAATGAATATTTACAAATGGGTCACATGGAACTCGTATCAGATTCAAATAATCAAGTTGAAACGAAAGAATCGTTTTACCTTCCTCATCATGCAGTGGTTAAAGAGTCAAGCAATACAACAAAGGTCAGAGTTGTTTTTGATGCCTCGGCAAAATCTTCCTCGGGCATTTCATTAAATAATAATTTGATGGTGGGACCTACAATCCAACAAGATCTGTTTGCTATTTTAACGCGTTTTAGAACGCATCAATTTGTATTCACTGCCGATATAACTAAAATGTATAGACAAATCATGATCCATTCAGAGGACAGGGAATTTCAACGAATTTTGTGGAGAAGCGATCCACGCGATCAAATCCAAACATATAGATTATGTACTGTAACATACGGCACAGCATCAGCGCCGTTTCTGGCTATAAGATGCCTAAAACAATTGGCAATTAATCAAAAACAAAATTTTCCTTTAGCATATGACACCATAATAAAGGATTTTTATGTTGACGACGTGTTAACGGGTGCGAACAGCATTGAAGAAGCGGTTGCAATACGCGATCAGTTAATTAGCGCTCTATCTAGAGGAGGGTTTGAACTCGCGAAATTTGCATCTAACAATATTAATTTGTTACCAAGTAAGGAAAAACAATCAAATCAAATTCTTATAAATTTAGATAGGGAATCCAATACAAAAACATTAGGTATATTGTGGAATTGTCATTCAGATGCATTTAAATACTTTATAAATGTAGA
>JABXWE010029435.1:0-11651 GCA_014611495.1 Limonius californicus | reverse complement strand
CCATAATTTATTTATTTATAAAAATAACTATGTCAAGTGGTATATCATTAGAATCGTTGAAAAAGGGCCTTTTTTATAAAGTCATGGCCGACTATGGTTTCCATTAGAAAAAACATAAGTTTGTGTCATAACTCAAAAATTATAGCTTAACTAAAAAATTCGCTTAGACTATATTATTAAGCACATAATTATCTACAACTTTTTCCTTTACACATTTTTTCTAAAGTCAATAATAACAGAGCGATAGGCACCAAACGAAATATCAAAAAAATTGTTTTTGCGAGATATCCAGTTAGCAGTGCATCTTTTCCCAAAAACAAACAGCTCATTAAATTGAGCTCGTAAAACTGCAATTCTTTCCCCATTTAATCGTCTCTCTATCTCCGCTAGTTTCCGAGATCCCCATACTAAACATCGGAAAAAACTCACCCTGTATATATTATAAATATCTTTCAAATAAAGAACAGACCACAAACATCCCTGTCTGATTTAATGATTCGTATAATGAACCATTTGAATTCTGAGAAAACGATAGTGCGTCAATAAGGACTAAATTAATAAGAAGCACAAAATAGCTTCGCAAAATGATTAATCAATACGTAACCCGCCTAATTCACGATAAACGAGATCTCGATTATGTAAACTAAGGATGGAATACCTACTATTGAGGTATAAGCGCATCGACAATAAAAAAATATATAGTTCACGCAATATACTCCCTTTTGAATATTTACAACAATAATAATTAAATCAGAAACTCGGAATTTGCGGACCGTTTACAAAATTTATAAAATACAGTACGTGTTGAATTTAAACAAAATTTTCTTAGTTATAAAATTAGTTCGATATAACTGGTATAATTTGAAATTGTATAAAACAATAGTTATTTGGTCGTATTCTGTCGGATGATCTTCAAAGTCCTTGAATTTTTAAAGGAATATTTAAAACAGACCTTTTAGATGTAGAATTCCAATTACAGCGCACACCTGAGCGGGCAGTTGGAGTCCACATTCGCTCTTGGAATTTGGCCTTGTAATTTTCCGTGGTGAATATACGACTCGAAAACTTTTTCAAATTCTACGACGTAGGTATAAAAAAACTTCCAGCAGTCTGTACTACTTTTCCACAGCAACGGAGTTTTTGTAGATATTTAAATCCTCAGCAGTTACGAAATTGTTCAGCAGCTACGAACTTTTTCAGCAGCTCTAAATTGTTCAGCAGCTACGAACTTGCCTAAATAATACAAGAGACTAAATAAAGTAAAAGAAAAAGAATCAAACTTCTCAGCTTACCAAAGATGTAAATCGGCAAATAGAAAAACCTCTTCAAGGGTGTAATAAATTGGTTAAAAAAACCTCTTCAAGGGTGTAATAAATTGGTTAAAAAAACCTAGGGAAAATCTCACTAGCACCACAAGGTTAAGATTTCCCTTAAAACGAACTTTTCAACAAAATTAGGAATAAATCCTTGGTCGAAATTGACCGCGATGAAAGTCAAGTACACACTTGTCAGGTAACAGAATTGTTCTGCCGGCTCGAGAAATCTAAACTCCAGTTGACATTAAAACTCATCATGCGCGGAACCAAAATTTGAAACTGAAATATCAAGGCGCGCTAAACACCTGCCTAAATTTGAAACAAACTCAGCAATATACACGGGGCGTCGAAATCGCACGTTACAAACGGTTGTTTGGCGTATGGAAAAGGCGGTTTCCTATACTATCGTTGGGTTCAAGGCTGCAATTAGACACAACGAAAGCTGTTATTGTGGGGTGTGCAGTTCTGCATAAATTGGCGATTAACATGGATGAAGATGAGCCTCCACAAGAGGGTACCATGTTATGTGTAGTGCTGTCGATTTTAGCGACCAATTTGAATTTTTAGATGAAATCGACTTTGAAATTAAAAGTTTATGTTTTTTTGACCTCAGCATTGCAGGGTTGTAATTTCCCCAATCTGGAAATACAATACATTATTAATAAAATACCCTACAAAAAAAACTGTATCATTTACTTTTATTGCTGGTTGATGGTTCCTCCTGTTCATCTTTCTGGCTGGGGCTGTTTGTTTCATTCTCTGTGTCTGACTCGATACTATAAAAATAATGTATATTAACAATTTTGCAAAAAAAGTTTACACAGAAATACTTACCAGGCAGAATTTGCACTGGTGTGTTTGTATCGTCCACTGATGGGGTATTCATTATGGAATCTTCTGGTGCTGCCGGAACATAGTCGCTGTCACCGATTATAGGCTCCGTACCTTTTACTGAAAAGTTAATTACGGCATTAACTTTTTCATAGATAGCTTGCAGCTTTGAATTTGCTACGGCTTCGGCCTTAATGACAGTTCCTCCTCCTGCCTTAAACATTTTTTGGCGCTGTTGTGCAAAAGATTTTCTTGTTTCTTTTTTAAAATTGTCGAATTTGGTCTTTAGCTGATCAACATTACGACTGTAGGTTGTACCATTATTACAGTGATTGGTTACTTTAACCCAAGCAGCATCCTATAAAAATATACACATAGTAATAGCACAGAATAATACATAAATGAGACAGAAGTGACACTGACCGTCGGAGCCTTTGAAGTTGAGGTACCCAAGATACAGAAGATACTAAATATATAAATCTGGTGATTATAAATATGTGCTTATATGTAAATCCTGCCCGGTTTAGGTATGAATAATTTTAAAATATTTTAAATTCTTTGATGGGTTCGTTTTGAAACCCCTGTTTATGAATTTTATGTAATATTCTTAATCGAAGAATAATTTTAATAAATATTCTTGTGGGAAGTCTGGGCATGACGGGGTATATTCGATATTTTTAAAGCAAGTCAATAATTATTGTTCTCCTACGCGAGGACTCGCAATTAAATTTTCTATCTTGCTTAAAAACACCTTCTCTAATGCATCGACGTAACTGCAAAAATTGTTGTCTGGCAAATTACCAAAGTCATCACTCTTTCCAGGAAGAACTATAGCCTTAAAATGGGAAAACAAATTTGAATTTGATTTCACGGCGTTACTTTTGGCACAATTATCACATATTTCACCCCTGTGAATCTCTAAACATTTTCTAAATAAGTATCCACTTACATACGTCGATGCATTATTTTTTATTAAATCACTGTTGGCACCGAAAATAGTTTTGTAATCTGTTGTTTCAATTGATAATATATTGGCATTAGAACTATTAACCGCTAGAGTAGTACTACAAGCAGTAGAAATTATTGGCAATTCGTTTAATTTTGTTAACACAGTATCTAAATCATCCAAACAATTCGCATTTGGACTATGTTCAAAATAATCTAAATAGAACAACTTTTTGAATGCTCTAAAAAATTGAATGGGGGTTGGGTTTACGCAATTTCCACCTTGTTGCCTAATCGAACAAAAAAAATTCTCTAAGCAATCTTGATTTTATCTGCGGGTAAAAACGTAATTGAATCCACAGCTTTTTAAGAATATCGATAAATGTAGTATTCCTGAAATTGTAATTTGCCAACAATAAAGGGATTTAATAGAATAAGTAACATTTTTGTCTGTGGTCTTTTCTTTAAGTTCAATATTCTTTATCATGGAAGACATCTCATCTAAAAATTGCAATTGTTTTTCAGAACCCATCCAAGCACTGTTATAAAATTTACGACTACGCATTCTGGAGGAATTTAGTAAATCAAATAGCTTATCAAATTTGTCGAGCAATTCAACCGTACCTGCCGCATTTTGGGGTAGTGCTTTTAAATGAACATATGTATCTAATGCGGCGGCGACTGTTTGGCTAAATACCTGAGTTGCTAATTTAAATTTCATTCGTTGAAATGTATTCGGATGTACCTGACAGTCCGTCAGTTTTGGAGCTAGTCGTAAACTTCGTTTCTTGTCGCAATTATAAAAATTTAGAATGTCGTCCCACGATGCAACTTTCCCATTAAAATGAAAATTATACTTAATCAAATTTTTTCTAGTTGCTTTAAGCAGGTGTGGCGTATCAAATAAGTAAAATATCTTTTTCCATTAATTTCAAAATATGGTTTTTGTGGAGTAACAGCTAGTATATCCGCCAGTTTTTTTAAATTTGAACCCATATCACTGATTAATGCACAAACATTTAGACCGACTTCTGAAAGTTTTGTAATGCAACTGTTGGTTGTATTACAAAGATCATCACCTGAAAAAGTTGAATTTACCATAAAATATCCCAGTGGTTGTTTCCGATTCGCGTATATACCCATAGCCATCATTACCATGACATTTTTTGCAGGTAAAGCTATTTTTTGTGTACCTACATCATGAAATCCTATGACGGAATCGGTTATTATATTATAAAATAAATGTGGTTTTATAGACATTTCGTCGATGCATATAACACACATTGCTGTACGCATCTGTTTTCAATTGTATGACCTCAAAAAGGAAATGATTTAATCCTGCGGAATATTTCCAGTTTTCCGTAATTCTGTACAAACATCTTTTAGACGGCAACGCAAAACATTTAGACAAGAACATATAAGCTTTAGGACTTAGAAAATACAGTGTTAAACAAAACTTTTTAAATTCTACACTACATCTATTGCCTGTATTCGAACTTCGAAGTGAAATTTGTGTTTTGAAGTTTTTTCAGGCAAAAATTGATCGCAAAGATCCTTAAATTCTTGCAGACTGACATTGTCGTGTTCAGTTTTGGCCATTGTCGCCTTAATAATTCGTTTTCGATCCCTTCTTACTGCTCCGAGTATTCTTTCATTTCTTTTTTTAAACATAAAATTAGTGTTTACATATAAAAACCAAGTGTATTATATTTACCATTGCGTTTTTCAGATGGATTAATTAATTCTTGTGGCTCGTCTGCGTTGACCGCTGCTGACACAAGAACGTCTGTTTCTTTATTGGACGCAATTTTTCTTTTTTTGCGTTTGCGTTATAAGCTTTTCTTTTGGAAGTCGGTTGTAGAGGTGGTGGATTTGGTACGTTAAAAATAGTCGGTTCAGCAATATCCAGTAATCGGTTTTTTGAAATGACTTATAAACATTGCATCTTCAAAATGTTCACTACATAATCGACAGTTATTACATATATAAATACGTAAGATCTCTCTGTAGAAAATCTTCCCGACGACACAATACTACCCATCGTTTAGATCTAAGAGAAAGGGAAATACGTAATAGTAAATACTCAAATACCAAGCGATTTTACTAGTCAGAAATTGAAATACTATTATATTTTGAAATATGTACATTTAAGTTTCAATAAATAGTACAAACCTGGCTGGATCTTTAGGAAATCTAAAGAAGCTAATGTTTGAATTCTTTTTTGAATTATTAGTGCAGTTAGGTGCACTGTACAATGCAGCACCTCTACTTTGCTGGTTCATAGTATTATTTGACCTCACTCACTAAAAACTTGTATAATTTAATAATTTAGGGCCTGTTCGGAACTTATTTGCCAATGCAGTCTATGCATATCTGGTGGAGGCTACTGTAGTTGCACTTACTTGTAGGCGTGACTTATGCAGACATGCGCGTGAAAATTCGGGTACGCCAGAATAACGGAGTGTCGCTTCTGTCTCATTTATGTATTATTCTGTGGTAATAGTGTAATGCAATAACAACACTGTTAACATTATAATAGGTAGGTAAGTATAGACAACTGAGGTTATGGTGAATTAATTACCTTTTGTTTCCATGTATAAGAATCTGTTTTCTTACACTAAATAATGTAGGACCACTTGGAGGTTATGTCAACCAACCCATGCATTTCCTCTTCCGTAAAACAAACCCTTTTTTTAAAAGATAAACACGTGCTTTCTACCTACAATATGCGACAACACGAAATGCAAATACGAAACGAAATGATGTTGGTTTCAGATGTCACAGCGGTGTTCTGACGCATGCGCAAATCTACGGTTTCCTTTCAACCGACGGTTGAAATTTCTCAATCCGTACTCCTAGCGGTTGACTTCAACCTTGGCTGGACCGAGGGTTAAGTCGCCAACCAGATATTATAAAACTCAATCGGCCAGTCAACCAATGGTTGACAGTCAACGGACGCTCAACCAGACATTATAAAACCGGCCCTTAGATAATTCCGTTGTCATAAGCCGAGATAAAGTGTGAAGGGAAGTTTTTTATTCCGTATCTGTCGGGGAATTTTCCATTCGTTGAATTGTATGTCGAGAAATTTTACTGTCGGGGAATTTTTTGTGGTCGAATTGTTGTCGGGGAATTTTCCTAGACCCATATTTATCATCGATCTAGAATCGTAATCGTTGACACTACAGTCTGTCCATTTCCAAGCTAGAGCGCATAAACAAATGCATGCGGAGTTCACGTGAACTGAATTTACAGAGCAGTATTAGGAATTTTGTGCAGGTACACATGTACAAACTCTCAACTATTATCTTATTGAAAATATTTAAAGAGGACAAGTAAAAAGTAATAATACACATTTTTATTCAGAAAATTTTGAACTGCTATCATTTGCATTAACATTAATTATCATGGGTTCAACATTTATTTCTATAATATTATCAATTTACCACATTTTTAGCTCAACCTTTTCTTCGACATGCTGAATGCATTTCTGCTATGACTCTTGGGTAATACTCTGAACTGCTTCGTGAAACAAATTTTTGCAATCGGCAAATTTAAAAGTTATATTTTTACTAGCAACTTTATTTTTAATCTCACCCCAAACGAGTTCTATTGGATTGAGCTCACAGTGGTAAGGAGGGAGTCTTAAAATGATTTTGTTTTGACTTTTAGTCATTTCATTAAAAATATATTTATTATAATGCTCTTTATGTTTATGAACTATATCCAGCAATTCAACCTTTATCATCAAATAAAATGTTTTTAGAGGTTAACCAATTCTGGATGTCTGCCGTAGTGGGAATTTTTTCCAGTTTTCTGGAGTGGTTCTTCACAATTACCGCGTTTTGTGCTAAATTAGGTAGAACATTTGAAAACCTATTTTCAAATGATTCGCGTACCATTTCTACATGGTAGTCTCCGTTTTATTTTATTCAAATGCCCATAGAGCGTCAGGAACAAAGCCGTTATCATTGCCGATGTGGCAAATTATCAACGTTTTGCCCTTTCCTAAAATGTAAGATTGATATAGAAGACTTAATTTTGAGACGTGTTTTACCTGCAGGATTATTCAATCCACTTGATAAACCCAAAAAGAATGCTTGCTAAGAAGATTTCACAGTTTTGTCAATCCAAACATGCGATTTAGTATGCCCAGCGTTAACCCACGTTTCATGAAGATAGTATGTTTTTCTATTTTCTATCCTATACTGCTTAATTTGTATTAAATAATTTCGCCTCCAGATTACGATTTCGTGATTATCTAATAACATACTATTTTTTCCGCGACGTTGATATTTAAAACTGAGCTTTTTTAAGAATTTGTGGAATGGGTTTCTCTTGAAATTAGGTAGATCACTGTCATCATTCACTTCTTTTAGAACATTATCCAGAGTTGGGATTTGACTATTGAAAAGAAAAATTATAAACTATTCTTCGGATTGCATTTCTATCAACATCGTCTATGGCATCGAAACTGTTCTTGCGATTTTGATTTCTTTTTGGGGCCATGAATGTGTGAGAGTTTTTATGCTCACGAATCATATACACCGAGGCACAATTTACACCCGTGTGTTTTGAAACTGTATTTACAATATTAACAATAACATCTTCAGGATTATATTGCATTTCACACTTATGTATATTTAAAATCATCTCTTTCTCTTTCACACTCAAATGTCCTTTTTTTAATCGTTTAAACCGATACTGGAGTAAGGTAAGAGTGCGAGCTCAACGACCAGAAGATGCAACTGCAGTTCTTGCACTCGGTTAGCACGTGGTGATCACGCATTAGTTTTTGTTTACGAGAACTTTAGCTTGGAAATGGACATACTTTTTAGGATTTCTTCCATCAAAACTTGGCTGCTGCTTGTAGCTATTCGAAGGCAAGTCTTTGTGGGAAATGTATTCACTTTTTAACCATTTGGATATGAACTTATTAGAAAGATAGTATTCCATATCTTCTTCGCACGCACTAAACCAGCATTTGAGAAAATAGTGGATTGAGAAATCTGGTCTAATAATTCCAGCTTTATAAAGCTGTCGTTCGCTTTTCTTCAGGAGTTAGCAGTAATGATTGTTTTTTACACTGTTCACCGCTCAATGTTAGGGCGTCTTGCAGGGTTTTCATCTGGCCTGAACAGCATTTAGTTTACATATACTACAGTAGCCTACAGAAAATTTAATCCCCATTTATAAGAGCAAATATTTTTATTTAGTTGAAAATACGTAACACACATAAGGTAAGTAGGGGTAATTGCGACATATTTTTCAATAGTTGGCCTTTAGTGCCAAGTATCATACCAGACTTGGCGTTAAGAAATTCGAAAAAATCACACATATTATAATTTTATTTTATATATATATATATATATTGCTATGTATTTAATAATTAAATAAATAAATAAATTATTACAAAATTAATTTTGAGTTGGGCGCCAAATTTGAGTGTTCTGTCTCAAATTAAATAACATAAATTACTATCATAGCATCTAAATAAACTCATTATCTCAGGGAATTTCATCGTGGCTCCACCGGTTAGATAAATAATTATAATATGAAAATTGTTCATAATCTTTTAAATGTACACTTAAATTTAAACTTATCTTTTTCTTATTGCGTCACTCTGGCCACAATCTAGACACCACTCGTAATTTCTGCAACACCTGCATATTTATACCGCTTGCACGTCTCGTTGTATCGGCCGGAACTAGTTGAAATTAACGATGACAGCTTCTAGTACGCAAAATTCCAAGTTTGCGAAACAAAACCACTGGATTACTATAATTGTTCAGTTAAGTGTTCCAGTTTGATAAGGTAAGTTTTTTTATTCTTATTACACTGCAGGATTATTATATTTTATAAGTGAATAAACATTTTAATTTTTTATTTATTTTTCTCTTTCGGTAAATTCCACAAAGAAGCACACTTCAATTAAATTATGATTTGGTACATTCTTTTGTTATTAAGCACTATCGTTCAATTAAAACACAAATTCTGATAACACTTTATATTCACAAACTTTTGTCAACAAAGATACATAACCTATCATAACTTTTTATACAAAATTAAATTGTGCACTCATTGAAATTGCGTGCATTCAGTTCGATGACCAAAATGGAACTTATTTCAAGTTTTCTTGCCAGAAACCTCTACAGAAACTAACAAAATCACATCGTTTAAAAATAAACCTATCGAAAAACTAATTTCATAATTAAAATCCCTGAATTTTTTAACAAATTTTGATACCCCACTTGCCATATTTGAAATGGCAAAACTTTACACATTAAAGAAAATTGTTACTATTTGCAACATTAACAACAAAATACAACAAAATTAACTAAAACACAATCCTTAGATTATACTACATGTTTTGTAACACATTATCATCCCATTAAACAAATATATTCAAAATAAATGACCAAATTCTAAATCTTAACCTATAAACTTTAGAATTTCTATTCAAACACAAATATCATTAAATAAACAACATAAATCAACAAAGAAACCCAATAAAAACCTTCCTATGGATAGTATGAAACTTATTTGGCTAATATAAAACATATTGTAACAAAATTATATATAATTCAACGATAAACTTAAATTAACTGCTATCTTTGAGTTTTAGGGCTCTGGTACAGTCCAAAAAGACCCCCATCATCAACCACAACAAGTATTTGGTCACACATAAGGATTTCAAAAAGCCAAACACTGCAAAATCTCACATGGAGTCCACATTTCCTAAAATGATGTAACGTACGAAGTATCGGAAACACATCTTACATAAAACAGGTTTATAAAAACATTTTTAACCATACTATTTCATTAATTGATATAAATTACGACAAGTATGGCCCAAAGTTCAACAGTATCAAATGCTTTACGAAAGTCTATAAATGTAAGAACTAGTGGTTTGTTATATTCTACGCATTTTTCTATAAGTGTTTTTATTGTTTGTAGGTGGTCGTTTGTGCCATATTTTGCTCGTAATCCAGCTTGCTCCTTAGATTGATAGAAGTCTAATTTATTCTCTAACCTCTTTGCTATAATTTTTGTAAAAAGCTTATATAAATGCGTTAGAAGACTAACAGGTCTATAGTTTTCGAGGTCGGTTTTGTCACCCTTTTTTTTGGATCAGGATTACAACGGCGTTATTCCATGTAGATGGTACACAGTTGGACACAGTTTTGTAGGCACATATTAAATAACCGTTTTAATTCGCGAAGTAGTTGTTTACCTCCTAATTTTACGGCCTCGATCGCTATGTCATCTTCTCCCGATGCCTTTCTGTTTTTCATTTCTGATAATGCATTTCTTATTTCATCTAAAGAGATTTCTGGTATGTCCTCGGATCCTTGATTTATTATCCCCTTTTCCTGAGATAGTGTCTTTTGTTCATCATTATTACGGCTTTTATATAACTCTTGATAAAATGCTGCTACTAATTTCAGAAGTTTGTCTCGGTTGGTTTCCAACTGCCCTTTATCATCTTTCATTTTAAAAATTTCCATTCTTCCGTTTTCTAGTCTTCTTGTTAAAACTTTTAAGCTGCTGTTCTTTTCTATGGTTTGCTTTATTTGGTCTGTATTATACTTCCTGATATCTTTCCTTATAGCATTTGATATTTGTTTATTGAGGGTTCTGTATTCGTTTTCATTTCTATCCGTTTGGCTGAGTAAATTTCTTCTTTCCTTCATTAATTGCCTTATGTCATCACTGATCTTACTGACTTTTTGTTTTAGGTTGATAATTACTTTTACTACTAGTTTATTGAATTGATTCTATGAGAAAATAGTGGCTAACCGTTGGCCCATCCTTGCTTACATCCCTCTTCAGGACATTCCCCATTCGTCACCTGAGGATGATGTGCTTTGTATGAGTGAGGTCACCCAGAGGATAAATAATGCATGAATATTAAACTTCCAAACAAATTGGCATTATTGGTAACATTTGCTAAAAACTTCCCTACCTCAATTTAGTTCCATTACCATGGAATAAATTATTGTTCTAATGTGGTTGCCCATTTCCTCTTAGTTTTAGAAACCACTTCGTATAATATTTAATCAAGTCGTACAAGACAAATTATAATAATAGAAGTTAAACACACTCTTACCCAGTGTTCTCGGGCAATTCATATTTTATAAGTTCTGCTTTTTTGCTTCATTTCTCAAACATTAGATATAAACATCTAAATAAATCAACCACCGATTAATATCAAATGACGGATAATATTTTTAAATGTTTGCGACAACAAACGTTCATTTAATTTTGAAAATCATTAAGATTTAAAAACTGCAACTTTAATGAATGAGAAAATCGAACTCTTAAATTCGTTGGTTTACACCAACAACCAATTTGCGCTTTCCACACTACAGGGTGTATTGCCTTAGATACAAGGGCGTATCCAACTCAAAACGGAAGGGGTTTTCTGAATCCAACTTCTTTCATATGGGAAAGGGGTCTATGGGGGGGGGGGCATGCAATAATACACAGTTATAAAAGAAAAACACTATTTATTAATCAAATTAATTTTTGAACAGCAGTTGCGAGGATTATTTGGAA
>JABXWE010029434.1:0-14596 GCA_014611495.1 Limonius californicus | reverse complement strand
TTTAGTTAGTTTAGTTAGTTAGAATTACTTCTGCCGCTTTTCTTATTAAATTGTATAACATTATATAACTGATCAAAAAAAAAATTTTTTTTAGTTGGTTTATCAGGCTTAAAAATTTTTCTTTTTGTAAACGTTATTGCAATGAACAACAGCAACTGGGTATCTCGCAATTTAATTTTACAGCCACGAACAACACGGAATAAAATAGTCTAGTTAAATGTCAAAAGACGGTTAATTTTCCCTATAGGCGGAACTGATGTAAATTTACTTTACTCGTCTCCAAGTTTTTTTGTATTATGTATCCCATAGGAGCTAAAAGAGATTAGAATGGTGAATAATTAAATTCAGCTTTCTACATTCCAATCAGAAGTTGGTGTTATCAGCAGTTATACCGGAAATGTTACCTCCTCATTATAAGAATATTCCTAACCAGCTTAAGTGTCCACGCAATACGGATGCTAAACGAAAAAAGAAGAATGTTACTGGCTGCCCCTATATTGCAATTCGCCCTGTATATGACAGGTACTTAAAACGTAACAAATACAATTCCTGTTAGTTCAGTCATCATTCCAAGAATATTTACACCTACTAATCTATACTGTATCCAGGGAGTCTAGTCAGTAGACATAAACACATGCACATGAACGCAGCGGAAGCTTTTTCGCACGATCGATACTTATGCGGATACAAACTAGTGTTAAAGCGTTAGGGAATAAATATACTTACGTTACTAAAAACTGTATGCAGATAAACTAACTACACAAAAATACTCTAGTCAGAAAGTTCAGAAGTACCACTAGGCTCAACATTTATGTATATAATGATGGGATCCACCGCCGCTTCAATAATATTATCCACCTTCCATATATTTTTTTCAACAACGTTAATTGCGTGTTGCACACAGTTTAACCACTTCTCAGCACTAATTTGATTACCTTCCAGAAGAAGGTTCCTGACATCTGAAAATTTGAACGTGGTATTTGTTGCCACCACGTGACCTTTGACTTGACCCCAAATTAATTCTATTGGGGTTGAGCTCACAATGGTACGGCGGAAGT
This sequence comes from Limonius californicus, assembly GCA_014611495.1. Taxonomy (NCBI): domain Eukaryota; kingdom Metazoa; phylum Arthropoda; class Insecta; order Coleoptera; family Elateridae; genus Limonius; species Limonius californicus. The sequence continues at coordinate 13,538 of JABXWE010029434.1, read as the reverse complement.
CTAAATACAGTTTTATTTTGTGCTTTCGCCATTTCGTCGACAACATAGCAATTGTAATTAGGCTTGTGTTGTTTTACTATGTGCAACAGCTCACTTTTCAACATATTGAAGACAACCATTGCTTAATTGAAGGCTTTGTCCAGGATGTTGTTGGAGTTTTCTCTTGCCTTCGAGAGTGGTACGTAGCATTATCAAGTACTATGACACAGTTATCCTCAAGTAGCAAAAGAACTTTTGAAAACCACTCCTCAAACTTTTCTGAGTTCATCTCTTCGTGGTAATCTCCCGTTGTTTTGGATTCAAACACCCACAGACCGCCATTAACAAATCCCGTGTCACTACCGATGTGTGTAATAATTAACCTGTTTCCTTTGCCAGACGGATTTTTTAGACCAGGGGACAATGCCGATAAAAACGCTTGTCTTGACGATGTTACGGATTCATCTTTCCATATTTTATTTTCGTGTGGCCTGCATTTACCCATGTTTTGTTCAAATAATACACTTTTCTACCTTCTTGTCTATACGTTTTTATGGTCCGAAAACATTTTCTCCTCCCCAGAACTATTTCCTCCTTATCGATTAGCATGCTGTCCCGACCGTCTTCGTTAACAACGTGTAGCACTTTGTCTATAGTGGGTAACTAAATCATGCACTTTTTTGTCTTTTTGTAGGGGGAGACAACTGCACGCGGGATTAGATGAATCACTTAATCTTTCCATTGCTACGACAATATGTAAATCAACAATTTTCAAAGTATATTGTTCATTAAAGTTAAATACACAGTTCGGAAGACTTCTAAGGAGGCTATTCAACCAAAGTATATATGTCGAATCCAGAAGATGTAATTGTACATTTCATGAAAAGGACATCCACTTCATGAAGCGGCTCCTCATACTGTAATTTCAAAGTTTTCCGACAACTGGACAAAAATCCCATCCAATTCATGAAGTGGAACCCATTCTCTTCCAGATGGTGAAATTATACGAGACTACAGCATTTGGATAAGCAAATTGTCCATTTCATGTAAAGGTGGGATAGAAAACAATATTTGGTGTAATAATTGTTGCGTCGTCGCAAGTGGATATCGAATTCGTGTAAAGATCATGTGATCACGGACCACCTGTCAAACAGTGCCATTTTAAGATTTGTGTTTTGTTTGATGACTTCTGAGTTGTAGTGGTTTGTTTTCATTTCGGGGTTCTTTCTCATTACCTAATTATTGGTGTGACGTGGAGTGCGACGCTAAAGACAATTTCTTCAATAAAATCGAGCAATATTACTCAAGACAACCAAGAAAAAAGCCCTTCTCCAAAAAGACACAACCTACTGTGGTTGAAGAAAATCTATGTGCCAAAGCGAAATCGTAAGTTATTCCTAGTTTACTCCTAGTACAAATTCAACAAAAGTTTATATAAGATAGGTACTATTTATTCCAAGGACCAGAAGAGTAGAAGGGAGTATTATCTGTTTGCCACTTATGACGTTTTGTCTCTTGGCAACGAGAAATTTTTGCTAAAAAACGCGACAAAATTGAAGACACTGAAATTAGATGCCTAGTCGTATACGAAGACCTCTGTGATCGGTGTCACGAAATAAACGTTTCAACAGGACATGGCGGAAATGTAAAGATGAGAAATGATGCAAAAATCAAATACTGTGTGCCTACACCTTGCATTGAAGCATATTTAGGAAGCTGCAAATCGTGAAATGAGAAGAAAAGCATATCTCGTAAACTTGTGGTGAAGCCAATAACATCGAAAGATTTTAATGAAAGAGGATAGATAGATCTTATTGATTTTCAATATATTCCGGATGGAAAATTCAAGTGGATATTGAAATAGCAAGATCACAGTACCAAATTCGTTTGCTTGAGGCCTTTGGAGACGAAAAGAGCTGCGGAGGTCGCTTCTCAACTGCTGAAAAATCTTCCTAACTTTTGGGATTGCGGGGTGTATCTCACAAAACGATGACGATCGTGAATTTGTGAACTAGGTGATCAACGAATTGAAAGAATTGTGGCCTGAATGTGTTCTCGTAAATAGGCGTCCCCGTCATCCACAAAGTTAGGGCAGCATCGAGGGCGGTAATCAGGACATTCAGAACATGATCAGATCTTGGATGTTCGATAATGATTCAACACACTGTGTAATCGGGCTTCATTTCGTGCAATAGCAAAAAAATATTTCCCATTATCGAATTATCGGGCGATCTTCCTATAAAGCACATTTTGGCCATAACCCGCGTGTGGGTTTCACTACTTCCAATCTGCCGAAAGAAGTCCTAGAACGCTTAGTGATTGAAGAAGACCTGGATACTCTTGCTGATGAAGAATTACCGCAGCGGAATAAAACAACTGACAGCGGAACTGATCACAGTGGCAAGTCACCAAATGAAGTGCGAAATGGAGAAGAAGATGAAGATGAAGGGAATTGACTCTGTGACAGTCTAAACAAATAATGGATTTGGCAATGGAGATCCATAGTGAGCTGAACGATCGAGCAAAAGATTCGAAATGAGAGTGAAGAAACCTGCGAACGTCAAAAACGTTCGGCAGAGAAAATACGGCGTTTAATGTAAATGATTGTTTCTTGTTTTTCATTACAACATACAGTGTTGTAGTATTCCTCAAATATTTGTGTTTGTTCTTTGTTTGAATGTTTAGTGTTTATTTTTTGACATATATTAGTATAGTTTTTTTTTTCTTTTTTAGTATATTAAACATAAAAAAAAAACAAAAACTCTTTTTTCTTACCACTTCACTACATAGCTATAGGTACGAAAACAGGGATCAAGAAATGGACACCCACTTGCGACGACCCAACAATATTACACCAAATATTGTTTTCTATTCCACCTTTTTATGAAATGGACAGTTTGCTTATCCAAATGCCGTAGTCTCGTAAAATTTCACCATCTGGAAAAGGATGGGCTCCACTTCATGAAATGAATGGGATTTTTGTCCAGGTGGCGGAAAACTTTGAAATTACAGTATGAGGAGCCGCTTCATGAAGTGGATGCCCTTTTCATGAAATGTACAATTACATCTTCTGGATTCGACATATACACATCTCGGTTGCCACCGCATTAATATCAGCATGTTAATTCAGCATGAGCTTGCCTAAAGATGCACCAATAGTATTGCAGTATGCACCGACCACACACTTATCATGCAACGGTCACCGACTCATGTTTGTTTACGTCTACTGACTAGACTCCCTAAATACAGTTTAAATCGTCATATTTAGTCATGAGTCAGTTCATGCAATGATATTGTAAGTTATTTTTGCTTACTATGTTAATAAAATATTAATAAAGGAATGATTGCATTTTGGATTGCTTTTTTCTTATTCATTCTGTGTAACGTATAAAAATGATTGTATTGGCTGATTATGGTGATTAGGTAATACCAACTATCAGTTGAACCATTGTATATAATCTATAAGTAGTTTATTAGAAACAAATGCAAACTTTTAAACAGTTTCTATCTGTGGTTGTGTTTAGTGTTACATCAATACTAATATACCTTTTTTTTTAGGAACCTTTAGGTGTAATATATGTGGGAAGGCATATCGTCATTATCGATCTCTGTGCAGACATTCAAAATTTGAATGTGGGACGGAGCCCAAGTTCGTCTGTCCAGTGGATAATTGTTCTTATGTGGCAAAAAGGAAAGAATATATTAAAACTCATGTTATGAGTAAACATAAATTGTAAAACTTTCTAGGACTGTAAACGCTACTTTCGCTAAGGTTAAATGATATAAATAAAGGCGTGATTTTCGAGGAAAAGCATTTCTCTGTTAATTTATCAACGATTAAGTAGTCAATTGTTACGGCAACACTGTTTAATTTAAATGTCGCAGCTTTGGTAATGTTTTATCATAGTTGCTACACATATCACCATTTATTAGAAATGTGAAGGCAAACGCTGCAAAATTGATGGATAACATATACGGAGGTCAAAAGGGTTAAAACAAATTATATGATATCACAAAAGCAGTCTTTTATAGTGATTAGTTTCCTTAGCTAGAACTAGTTATGAATGAATATTTACTTTTGAATTGTTTCAGAGAAACAGAAAAAGATGTATGTTTGCAGTAACTGTTCACACGCATATAAGCACCAACCTTCACTATCGAGACACAAACGATTCTGTGGGAAACAGCCGCAGACGCCACTCAAATTTTGTAAAGTAAATCGATGTCGCTTTAATTGTGACACAGATTTTACTCTTAAGCAGCATTTGCTGTTAGACCATTGTTTTGATTATACAAAGTTAAGCTTTTATATGTGATAACGTGTACTTTGTCTATTTCTACCAATTATAGTTGTAACTGTTGTGTTTTTATTACAAATAGGAAATTTAATTTTAAAATGAGCTTAAAATTGGGATGTTCGAATGTGAGAAAGATTCTTTGAAACTTCTTGCATCTTAAATCAGCTTAAGCGGTACATTGTTTATTTTTTCCGTGTATATAGTGGCTGGCTTGTTTCTTGTGTTTTATTTTGTTATAAAATTGTCTTAAAGATCTACTAGATAGCATACTAAATATTGCCCTTTGGACAGCTTGCCGAAATTCTTCACAAAAATTTATATACAAGGTGGTGCCCTATTGTACTAAGTGCTCATATGGAAAACACACATGCACTAGACTATGTTCAACATTATTGATACATATATACAAACTCTTTTTGGCGTTAGGAAGCAGTAATATAATTGCAAATATTTTGCTTGTTGAATGGCTCGGGAATTATATTCCACTACGTAGATGTAATGTACTTATTTAGTAATTTATCCTTAAATAAAGTTTTTGAGTATTATAAAATATAAAGGGTGTCATACTACTATTACTTCGGGTTATACGACGGTATACCACTAGTGTTACCAAATAAACAATTTTTGAGATGCTTTGAAAATATATTGTTTTATATCTTGCAATATACCATCTTCTTCTACTCTACGTTATGTAACAATAACCGTTCGAAATAATAAAATCGTTAATAAACACTATTTGCGTGCTTTAGCTTTTAAGCTTGTATACTTCTCGTCCAGCATGCAGCAACATTCAAAAGAACACACAAAACGATCGGGAAGGTGCAATGTGTTATGTTGATGCGCCAGAAGGTTCGAAGACCGCTGCCACCAATTTTATTATGTTGATGCACCAGAAGGTTCGAAGACCGCTGCCACCAATTTTGTTATGTGCTACGAACTGGCCCGTTAAATACTTAACACCTTCGTTGCACACGTTCTTCATTCGGGTTATTTTATTGCAGCCAAGTAATTAGGGGATAGAATTAATAAACTCGATCCATCTTGTTTGTACAATTTATTCACATAAAAACATATCTTATAACTATAATTCAGATGTAGCTTCGTTGATGATCTTAATTCAAGTGCCACTATTTTTTACCTTTAGCATAAAAGAAAACTTCAGCTTACTAACAAAATTGGTAGGGTTCACAACAAGCTGCCCTATTGGTTAACATAATCGCCTTTTGTTTTACCGCCAGGCAGCTACATTACATAATCGCCTTTGGTTTTGCCGCCAGGCAGAATATACGTGCGAGAATGCAAATCTTACAGCTTAACTAATACGTACATGTGTTATATTGTAACATAATATTTTATTGCTAGGAGGCCAATAGGTTAAGAGGGTTGGACCGACGCGACGCTTGGGTTAGGATAATTAAATAGGACAGTCGGCAGAGAGAAGTCTTAATTATTGAATAAAATCATTCTTACTTAAACTACCTATTTAACAGCCTAAATTCCCAAAATCCAAAGAGGCTTATTACAACATCATATTACAACAAATGTGTAAAACTGACTCCACATATTTTTATTACTAAAATAGTTACAAACTTACGATATGCTGCTAGTCGTAAATAAATGATTATGAGGGTTTAATATTGGTCCTTCAGAAAGTTTATTTCCTGAAAACATTGTAAATCACACGGACGCTCTATCCTTTAATACAACTTATGGTTCCTATAATTTAAAAGGGTTTAGTTAGCTGTTTGAATTTCCTATTTTGGTATGTTTATGTGATACCATTGTACCTACAAACAATTTTGTGCTGAATAAAGAAACCATAACTGTATATGGTATCCCATTCTAAATGAAAAAGATAATTTAATTAATCCCGGGAACGTAATAGAAAACTCGTTTAAATACTGTTGTAAGTACGTATAACTATGTAATTCGTATTTTTATTTTAGGTACAGAAGCATCTTACGCCTGCAGTCCTATGTATGATTGCTCACAATGTGGAAAACTGTACAAGCATAGATCTAACTTGTTACGTCACGTTCGTTACGAATGCAACAAGAAAGGAGCCTTTGTGTGTATTGTTTGCCGGAGATCCTTTAAACAAAACTCTCATTTAAAATACCACTTGAGTCACGTACATAATGTATCTTAAAGTCATAAATATAGAAATATGTTTTCTAAAATTATATTTTATACGTCGCACTAGGTTGTAACAGACACGTGTTTATCATTTTGGTAATCTTGACAATTCATAAATCGAATTTCAAATAAAAAATTTGAATTTCAAGTCAAATTATTGCTGTTTTATTCGACTCCTAACCGTTAAAACGTTCGATGCATTAGACTGGTGAATATAACTGAGTGTAAGTACTATTGAGCTTGAGTGGGTTGGGCTATTTCTGGTTACCCAACGATTTACAAACGTCAGTGTTTGAAGTCGAAATGTAGGAATATCAGCGAAATATTCACATATAAAGTAAACATTACAAAAGAAATTGCGAATTAGCAGTCAATACAGTTTAAAGCGATGTCAAGTGTTTTCATTATAAAGGTGGAGGTTAGAGATGAGACCCCGAATTTTTCGGGAATGAAGTTAAAATGAACATTTCGAAAGGGAACTCCCACATGTAAATTTTAAATACAAAATATTCACTTGAAAACAAGCTGGACGTCGCGTCGTTATTAAACAATAAAATAAAGATTGGGCCATTCAAAACCTTTTCAATGCAAGTTGAAACAAACGTATTTCAACCAGGCTAAATCTGTAGTGCCGATGAAATCGGAATAAAACCGCACCAAATACCTCAAAAACGTACAGAAGTGTAGAAAGCATGGGTTGAATATTTAGTGAGCACAGAGAAATGTGTGAATTTCACGATAATATGTGCAAAATCCACATCAGAATCCTTGTTCCACCTTATGTATTTATTCCCAAAAGGATGATGTATGGTCTGTTGATGAAATGTTGTCCAACTGAAATCTTTATAATATAGGACTAACAGTGACTGGATGAATAGTGAACACGTTATTAAACATTTGAAACACTTAGCTGATGCAGAAGCTTGTCCAGGGATACGAAAACATTGTTGATCCTGGGCAACCATTACCATTACCACTTACAGTAATTTCGATCCTTTGAAGCAAAAAAATTATGATGATTTCACTTCCTCTGCAAATCCATTCGGTCACTGATTGTTGTGTTTATGGTTCATTAAAACACCAGTATATGCTAAAATGTAATAAATGGATAACGAATCAGACTGCTCAAGGAGTTTTATTTGGCCCAAATTTCTAAGTGTTGCTACCCTTGCGGAAGCTAGTAGGGGGTTTCAGGTAAATGGTTGTTTCAGGAACAGATTTCTTTCCAACTTTGGTAGCTAAAATTTTATAGGTCGTAGTAGAGAGGGTAGCAACGCAACTACAAATTTAGTGTTGGTTAAAGTGGTTTTTGTATAGGTACTCTACATTACTTGATTTCTATGGCTTCATTTTTAAAATACAATTGAATTATCTCTGATGTATATATTTTTAAAGAAAGTAATATAATTTATTGAAAGTACTCAACTTAAAGCCCCGCTTTATAAAAACTACAACTTATTGTGTCTAAACAATTAGCAAGTTCGTCAGGATCTGCAAATTCCTCAACCAGCTGTGTACACTGATTAGGGCATGTAGTTTGCGACCTTAATGCTTATTATCTTTTCAGACGTCTCTCTCCGTAAACAACTCGAAGAGAAGCTTGTGTGTATGATGTGCAATAAACAATATAAGAATAGAAACTCATTGAACGCACACATGGGCCTAGATTGTGGAAAAGTACGAACATTTTCTTGCAACGTGTGCGAATACAGTTGCAAACGAAGACACGACATGAAGAAACATATGAGCAAAAAACATAAAATGACAGAAACAGAGAACGAATCTTTTTGAAAAATAAATGAAATCTACAACCCAACAGATATATAAAGAGAATGGATAGACTGACTATCCATAAATGGCCGTAAACGCATAAGTGGCTGTTATTGTCTGCTACCGGTTTAATATTAAAGTGCATTTATACTATAATGACAACACACCGCGTAGAGTACGAATCGAGCAGATACAATTTTCAAATTCTAAAGCCATCTGCGTATACGCAATCACTATGAATACATCAGTTGCTTTTCTACAAAATATCAAAAAATATATATTTTTATATAAAAGTTGTCCAATAAAGTCCAACGCTACTGTTGTTCTACTTTGGAAATTTTAGAACAGTCGTTTAAATAAGAAATATTGGTTTTTAAGGGAACCATACCAATTTTGAATTTAAATGTTGTGATTGTATTCATCTCTAAAAATGTCTACAGTATGTACTCTTAATTTTAGGAATTACTTCCCGTCGTGGAGTGCGGAAGATGCATACGTTTAAGTGCGCCAATTGTCCCAAATCGTACACCTTAGAAGGAAACTTAAAAAGACACCAAAGGGTCGAATGCGGAAAGGAGAAGCGATTTGCTTGCAGCTACTGTGCTTCAGAATTTTATTATAAACAGAAGCTGGTTATACATACGTTAGGAAAACATAATACTTATTAGTTCATAACGTACATTTTAGTTCTAAATTATATTCGTAATTCACGGTCTATGCCTAATACTAGTGGAGCCGACAATGGTTTATCATATTACGTTGTTTGTTTTATTATTATTAAATCTGTTTACATCTACAACTGTGATTGTCCATAACTTGTATTACCATTAGATTAACAAATCCGGTTGTAAACCATGCAGAAACGTTTTTCTTAAAAGTATAAACTTGTAGAAGATTCGGAATAGAATATAAATATAATTTGTAATTTTGCATTTTTTGAAAGAACGAATTCAAAATGATTGATTCTGATGCTAATTGCTACTATTTATTACACTTGTTAAATTTTAGATGTGACAACGTATTCTTGTAGTAGACGTAGCACAATATATAAATAACAGTCCTCATGTACTCATCAAAATGTAATACGCAAATGAGCCAAGTAGTAAAGTCTACGTATACAATTGAGCAGAACGGAATTCACAACACTAGATATAAATGTTCACAACATAACTCTCATTGTGAGTATCATTTGTGATAACTTGTAATATTTATTCTAATCTACTTTAAAGGAGCAACTAGCTTGATCACAATGATGAGTTCTGCAAAGTTATATCTTTAAGATGTACAATTGCGGACAAAGAAATGGAAACACTAATTTTTTTCCTTTGTAAATAAGTATCCATGTCATCAAGTCATAGTTGGCACTACGCTGTTTTATTGTAACAATTAGTTGTCAATGACACAATAAATTTATTTCAAAAGTTTGAAAATGCCCAGACATTTAAGTGAAATAAAAAAAGTAAAAGCAATATCAAAACTAGAAGGGTGGTCATTAAGACGCGTTGCTGTTGATTTAAATGTTTGTTATAGGTCCACCTCCAAAATTAGAAAAATATGGTATAAGCAACACGATATTGCACATCGTTTTGGACCTAGACGTCCAAAAGTATCTAGTGAAGAAGAAGATGGTCGGTAAATTATATTACGCTAGCACCCTTTTCCACAGCAGTGGTAGCGTAAGAGGAAACAGATTTTCCAGGTTCGGTTAGAACTGCACGTAGACTTGTAAGACAAGCTGGTTTAATTAACTGTGCAGCAAATTTTAACTGAATAAAAAAAATATTCTCATAGTTTGAATAACAGTGCTCGATCTTCGGTTAACATATGGGTTTGCATAAGCACAGAAGGTCGAGGGACTTGTTTTAATATAGAAAATCGTTTAGCAAGAGAGACTTGCCGAAATATTTTGAATGCCATTATGTTACCAACCGTTATTCAAAGATTTCCAGAAAACAATTTCATTTTCAAACATGATAATTGCTCTGTTCACACATCCAGAATTATTAAAGACTGTATTCAAAAGAGCAGGGTAAATTTATTGGAATGACCTGCAAAAGTCCCGATTTGAATCAGATTGAAAACATATGGGCCTTTCTTTTAAAAAGAATTCATTCTCGGCAGATTAGACCTAGAAATAGAAGAGAATTGTGGAGGTGATGCAGGAAGCGTGGCAGCATCTTAATGAGAATTATCTTAGGCATTTGGTTCTATCAATAAATAGAAGATTGCTTATAGTGTTAGAAAAAAATTGAGCTGCTACAAAATATTACTGATTTTATTAAACTTATATTGTATGTTGACTTTGTAGTTCTGTTCAATACATTTTGCATTTAATTTTAACGGTTTCATTATTTTAATAACAGTTTAAATAATTAAATGAAATTTGACAATGTTGATCTTTATAATCAGACGCCTCTAAATTTTTTATGGCGCCCAAATTACTAAGTTTAACCAATTACAATTATTATTATCAGCATAATTTAAATGGCGCCAACAACGTGGGGCTAGAACACAGCAATATATATATGTACAGTGTGTCTACTTAAGTTGGCGCCATATGGAAAACTTTGTTATTATAAGTTTTACGAAAAAAAGTCATTCTTTATGAAAATCTCTGCTTTCGAAAACAATAATATTCAGCTATTCACATTTGACATCGAATGTACAGGGTGTCCACAAATTGAGAAAGTTCGATAGGAATTTTTTGACCACTTCAATTTTAAGTTAAATTTTGCAAATTCTACTTGTAAAACACGTTATCTTTTATCTTAATTAACAGTCAGTCAGTCATTAAACAGTGTAATTGAAAATCCTAAATACCCATTGCGAAAAGGAGCATCTCTGCTACGTAATCCTGTTGGCAAAGATACAGTTGCAAAAATTTTAAAACAGAATAGATTTCGTCCATATAAGCCACAATTTATTCATTGACAGACGTTATGAATTCTGCTGTGATATCCAAGGAATGTTAGAAGATGACCGTTTCATGGCAAGACGTATTATGTTTTCCGACGAAGCAACGTTTAGTTCCAACGGTACAGTCAGTTCCCAAAACTGTAGGTGGTGGAGTGATGAGAACCCTCATTTTACCATAAAAACTCGCAATCAGTATTCATTTAAAACCAATGTGTGGTGTGGAATTTTTAAAGATAAGGCAATTGGGCCTTTGTTTTTTCGAAACACTCTGAAGGCAGATCGTTATTTGGACTTTTTACAAAATGAATTGGCTGATATTCTAGATGATCTACCCATAGCTGAATTACAACAGATATGGTTCCAGCAGGACGGTGCACCATGTCACAGTAGGCACGATGTTAGGGAATACCTTGGCAATATTTTTAATGGACGAGTCATACATAGGTATTCTGTGATTTTTTTGGCGGCCCGATCTCCCGACTTAACCCCACTAGATGTTTTCTTCTGGGGTTATTTAAAAGAGAAGGTATATCAACAAGGACCGTTTAGAAATGTAGACCATTTAGAACGGATAATACGGGAAACGGTTCACGAAATCACTCCCGAGATATGTAGGAGTGTGTTACGAGAATTTTGTAAAAGAACAATTACATGTGTTGAACGCGAAGGTGGATACGTTGAGGCAGTAGCGAACTGAAGGTAACCGTTGCTACTTACGACAACATAATAATTGTATTTGTAATGTTCTATGTATGTGTGAAAATAAATGTTCTGTATTAATTATCTTGTTACATATTATTCATTCGCATGCGTCGGTAAAAGGTTACGGATCAGCAATAAACATTTGAAGTATGATGACTGTTTAATTAAGATAAAAGATAACGTGTTTTACAAGTAGGATTTGCAAAATTTAATTTAAAATTGAAGTGGTCAAAAAATTCCTATCCAACTTTTTCAATTTGTGGACACCCTGTACATTCGATGTCAAATGTGAATAGCTGAATATTATTGTTTTCAAAAGCAGAGATTTTTATAAAGAATGACTTTTTTTCGTAAAACTTATAATAACAAAGTTTTCCATATGGCGCCAACTTAAGTAGACACACTGTATATATATATATATATATATATATATATATATATATATACGTACACACGAGAAGAAAGATTCAGGAGTGAAGACGTCAGTAACGAAGTAGTGGCGTCAGTTTGCCAAAAAAGGCATAAGTACATTGTTTAAATTCAATAAAAACCGAACGCTAGATTAATGTTGGGATTTCCATTTTTTGTCCGCAATTGTACATTAAATTTTATTTTCCCACGACCATATACGAAAATGACAGATTCCATACGATCAAGTAGCCACGAAAGTTGACAAATCATTCGCCCACAGGTTATTATAACAAACACGTTTGTTATAAGTTTTAAGCTTCTGTTTAACTTTTTAGTAGGCTTACTTTTACATTTATCAATTGTAAATTTTGTCTTTAGTTTAATTTTTCATGTTAAATCGCATTCATATCGCATTATTCCCGCAAAAATGGATACTGACGACGTCGGAAGTGATTCATCCATGCTCTGCAACTCATCACTTTTAGTAATTGTTCCAGTAATACCATTACGATAAGTTTTATAAATATTAGAAAATAAATTGATACAAAAATTTCTAACATTTTTATGGTCGTGGGAAAAATATTGTACATAACTCGCACGCAAGGTGTCTATCGAAGCTCGTGAAATTAAGGCACTCGACTAACGTCTTGCGCGTCTACATTTTCGCACGCACGGTATCAATCACTTTCCGTGCTAGTTATGTAATGTACTATACTCTATGCCTGTGTATTAATCGTTGAGAACGTCCTGTAAAAAATATAGCTTAAATTCATATAATAAACAACACATCTATGTAAGCTGTATACATGTTTTGCCATCCATCCTATTTTTGTTTCCATCAATTATGGATAAGCAGGGCAGGGACATTAAGCACCATCAAATTATGTTGCTTGCATTTTTTATTTTAGAAATTGAATTTCACTTATATAATATATTATAGTGAATCCTTGTCATTCACTTTGTGATTTTATAATACTTTCTTGCTGAAATTGGTTTGGAATAAGCATTTTAGATAAACTATTTTGTTTTGTAGTTTTGTTACATTAATGTAATTTTATGTGCAGGTAACTGAATATAGGAATGTTTTAGTTGCAAGAGAAAAGATAAACATCAAACAACAAAAACTATTCGAAAACGGGGTTTTGTTTAAAAGGTGTGACTATAAAGCTAGATCTTCCATTAGATGCTATTTTGATTGTGTATATCAAGTAGAAAGTTCTCAACTGTATAATTATATTCAGACGTATTTTTGATAGATAATGCAAAAAATCATAAATGTAATTTATAATTTCTTAATAATTGTATTAGTTGTATCGAGCAATATAA
>JABXWE010029432.1:0-22750 GCA_014611495.1 Limonius californicus | reverse complement strand
AAAGCATGATAAAGACATTTAACAAATAGTTAATAATAATTACATTAATTTTAATATAAAAATCAGGGCAATATATATATATATATAGTGTACATATAGTTTAGTGTAGTGGTTCCCAAACTTTTCTAAGCGCGAGCCCCTTCTGGCGAAAATTTTCCGCGAACCCCCGCTGGTTGTAGTATTTAACTTCATTCAGAATCAGCGTCTGAACGGCCAACTGACGCCATCTATTACCAAATAACGCAATTTATTGATTTGTTCTCCGTGTTTCCGGAAAGTTTTACCACATCCGTGTGCTAGATGGCACTGAAATAATCTCGAATATCCATTTTGGTTTATATAAGCAACGGACCGCGATGAGATTAATCATCATTTTAAAATTGTGTGCTCTACTACTGACTGTGTGTTGAGTGCAATATATCGATAACAAATATTTGACGTTAAGTACGAGTTATATTCGTTTTCTTAAAGATGGGTAAATTGCTTAAACGGTCATTAGAAGATTTCGCGTCTGGCAGTTACAAGAATACAAAGAATAACAGGTTGTACAGCGATGAATACTTCAAATACGGTTTTACCGTTAGTTTAGAAGTGTTGTCAAATGAAAGTAAGAAACCATGGAAGCTATTTCGACATTTAAATGCCACACACCCAGACAAATAGAAAAGCCTGTGGAATTTTTCGAAAGAAAGCTAAACTCCCTCCACAAGGAGCAAGCCCCTTTTACATCAGCAACCACTACTAATGAAAGAGCACTACCCATGAAGTAATCGAGCTGCATTTCGCATTGTATAAACCAGTCAATTGCTTGAGATTGGATTTTACCAGCAGCTGTTAAAGTGGTGCTGACAAGCTAAAAACAATGCCCCAGCCTAATAATACTATTCAATGAACAATAAGTGAGATGGCAAAAGTGCACGTATTTCTCATTATAGATGGATGTATCCACGAATATTTCTAACTGTGCCCAATTTATAGCACTTTGTAAGATACAATACTGGACATGGTATGAACAAAGCTACTTTATATTGTACTCCATTAGAGGTCAATACCACCAATGATTATTCGACACTTTCATACAAAGTATCAATAAGTAGGAGATTGACTGGGAAAAATGCGTTGCTATATGCACCGATGGCACCAAAGCTATGACAGGACATCGGTCTGGTCTCATTTTCAGATTAAAAGAAATAATGCTCGATGCTATATGGTTACACTGATTTTTACATGGAGAAGCTCTTGCACCAAAATCTTTACCTTCTGAAATGGATTGTGTTTAGAAAAATGTCGTTATTGTAGTAAATTCGTTCAAGGAAAAAGCATTGCTTATTGGTATTTTCGGAAAATTGTGAAGGCATGTGTTCTTTCTACGCAAATATTTTTTAGCACATGGAAGTAAGATGGATTTTGAAGGGTAACGTCTTGAAAAGAGTTCTTCAATTAAAAGCGGAACTTCCGATGTACCTGCAAGATGAGAAACCGAAATATGAGAACATATTTTCCAATTCCCTTTGGTTTCTTAGGCTGAGTTTTCTTGCTGATATTACGAGCGTTTAAACACTCTGAATAGGAGTTGCAGGGCTACGATATTAACATAATAACAGCCATTGACAAAATTAATGGATTTATAAAGAAACTTGATTTCTGGTAGACTTCAATTGGAAAAAGAAGTTTGATTTATTTCAGTGCGTTCAAGAACTCATGGAAGACTTAGTTAAGGATGATAATATGATAAATTCTGAGGACGTGTTTGCAGATATGCATGTTAGTTTGCACAATTTAATACAACAGATAATTGACAATTTCCCGAAGAAACTCAAAATAGTTATGACAATAAGAGATGGATACTGAATCCGATCTTAGACAATTCCGTTAAACTAGCTGAAATTTCGACAAACATGAAAGAAAAACTTATGGAAATATCATGTGATGGATTGTTGAAACTAGACTTCTTCCAGAGCGTACATCAATTTTGGACCAAAATGATGCAAGACCCTAACATTACCCACACTTTGGAAACCATTGGTTTAGTGGATAAAGTCGCTATTTTAAAGCTGGTAAATAATGCAAAATACCTATCGGAATAGAATTAAAATTTCGAGAAATATGTAATAAGGGGCCATATTGGAAAACTGAAATTTAAATTCAAATCGCAGTTTTCTGATTAGAAATGGAATTTAGAGTAGGTATGCTTGCAGGTTTCAGTTGAATTTTGTTACAAAAATCCGTATTTGGACATTAAAAATATACTTATACCTCACGTTATATTGTTTGATAGTAGGTATCTAATCTGATCATAGTTTGATATAATAAACAGAACCACCCAGGTTGTAGTGAGATTTATAAGATGGTTTGCAGTGAAAATGTGTAGCGGCTAAATATACACG
The DNA here is from genome assembly GCA_014611495.1 of Limonius californicus. Lineage (NCBI taxonomy): Eukaryota > Metazoa > Arthropoda > Insecta > Coleoptera > Elateridae > Limonius > Limonius californicus. The sequence continues at coordinate 20,363 of JABXWE010029432.1, read as the reverse complement.
TTTGTCATTGTTATACAACATCAAGTCAGTGGTAAGAATTTTTATGGTAGAAGTAATTAAAAAGAAAACCGCTTTAAGCAACAATTATTATAATTAAGTGCTTCTTGTATTCCCAAGAATTACAATAACTTTAGAACTATTTTTGTTATCGCAGCTAACTATTTTTAATAATGAATTAATGAGCCAAATTCTATTAAGTTTTTTGCAATCATGTTTTTGATGATATTCTTAGAACTAATTGTTTGAGTTGGTTATATATCAGTGTCTACTGAAATGTTTTTAAATGGGTTTTTACGTACGTACGGTTGTTTATAACGTTACGCTTTTGTAGTTATTTGTAAGGTATTATGTAACTCACCGTGAACTTCTACTAGATCTTACAAGGACAAGGATGGTAAGATTATCACAACTTTGATAGTTTAAAAAAATCCTTGTATGGTGCATTTAGTGAAACTAAAGTTTTATTCGAATAAATGTAGAAGTCCAAATCTAAACAAATGCAAAGAACAAGCATTAAGAACTATTTAAGTGATAACTGGATTCTGAAGTTAACAGAAAGAATATCTTGCTACCTAACATCCCCTATAACAATGTTTTAATCTGATATATCAACAAAATAACAAATTATACGACGAGCTAATTAGGTTTCGATGTCAGTTAATAGTCGCAAATTATATACAAATAGAAGAAGAAGAAGAAGGAGATCTTGAAACTCAATATAGAAGCTTAAAAACAAATCTGTTTCGACAGTCAAGAGAAGTATTGGAAGAGATAAATGAAAAACCGACGACGATAGGAAACAATGGTGAAATTCTAATATAGAAAGCTTGCCAAAAAAAAAAAGGAAAAAAACTGAGCATACGAAACCGGTTAGTACCGCAAGAAGGAGAAGATGGAAAAGAATACATGAAATACAGGGAAATGAGGAAAGAAGTAATAAAATTAAAAAACCGGAATGGGAAAACAAATGAGCAGATATTGAAAAATTATGGAGAAGTAATAGATCGAATAAAGTTTCGAGAGAACTGAAGAACAAACGAAAAGCAAATGATACAAATAATAACATTAGATAAATGGAAAGAGTAGTACGCAAAACAGTTACATGAAAAGTGAGAGGAAGATAAAGCAGGCATATAATATTCTAGAGGTGGAGAATAAGAATATGAAGGGGTTAGTGTGACAGGAATTAGGAAAACACTAATGAGCATGAAAAATATAACATCACCTGGCAGAGGAGGCTGGTCAAGTTCACACCAGATGTTGCCTTGGAAGCGTTTAAAAAATATTTAGTAAGTGCCTACATGAGCTCGACATCCCAAAGGAATGGAAAATTGCGGACATAGCTTCACTGTATAAGAAAGGAAATAAATCTGATTACAGCAACTACACGAGGATAAGCGTGACCTTTTTAATTGGACTACTGTACGGACGAGTAATTCAAATAAGATTGGAAAGAGGAATAGAAGAGGTGTAGCAAAGTGAATTCAACATGGGAAGGTTTTGCAGTGGATAACACTTTTACCTTGGCGCAACTGATAGAAAAATTCATAGCTTATAATAAAGAAGTGCAGCTTGTGTTCAAACGTTTAAAGAAAGTCTACGATGTCCTTTATAAAGAGACTCTGGTAAGTACTGGAGAACAGCCATATTAGTAGAAGTTATACAAATGTATTGAAACCAATGTACAGGGATGTTGCAAGTGGGTAAAAAATGTAAAAAAGGACGGAGATAGGGATGTTCATCATCTCTTACTCTACTTAAAATATATTTGTAAACAACATTAAATAGGTGGAAAAGAAAACTGTTATGGTATTGGAATATACACATCTAAAATAGTATCCTGTACACCCTTCTATTTGCAGATGATCAGGTAGTTATAGCGGCAGACCACGAAGGCGCAAAGTATATGCTAAGAAAATTAATAGAAGAGTATTCAGGTTGGAGATTAATTTGAACAAAAGTAAAAATTTGGAAACAGTTGGAGAAGGTAGACATTTTAGTAAACAGATAGGAATAGTCAAGAGCTGTTCTGGGTATATGTACCTTGGAGTTGAAATAACAAAGGAAGGAATCAGAAACAAGGAAAAAGGAGCAAAATTGGGCAAAACGAGAGCATGATTATTATTATTATCTTGATCCTCGTTTGTACCGTTTGCGCTGTGTCGAGGCGGTGTGGGACAAGGCTAAGCTAGTTTGTGCTATGCACCACAGGGCCCGCCTCTGCGGGTTACCGTGTTGGTGCGAAACCATGCTTAACCTGCCTGGTGTGTGGTGTATCTTTTTGTGTATATGATCTTGTTACTCCTCTAGTGCGATCGTAATTCGAGGAGTGCCATTAATTTGATCCCCAATGGCAAATGGAGACAGGGACCCAGACGAGAGCATGATACGAATGTTAAATTCAACGCAGTGTAATGACAAAATACGAAAACACACTAAAAAGTACATCCGAGCCATAACAGGAACTGTCACTACTTGTGGAACAGAGTCATGGGTGTTAGACAAAACAATGGAAAGAAGACTAAGTGTCCTAGCAATAGATTTTTCGAGAAGGACTACACAAGTTGCAATATAGAAAGTATAAGGAATCCAGAGATTAGACGAAGAATGGACGTACAATACATACAAGGTAGACACCAAACATCTACTCTGGCATAGACATGAACAGAGAAGGTCGCAACGGACATCTGAATGGACCCCACCGACAAGACGAAGAAGATAAAGGTCACGCGTTAACTGCAAAGAACAAACAGTTGCAAATATGAGAAAAAGAAATCTAGAAGAAAATTACGGGCAAGATATAAAATATTGGCGAATAAGAAATGAAATGTGGCAATAGCTGTGTATATAACTCGTATATGCAAGGTATCCTAACTAAAACAGTCTACCCTGAATAACTTTGCAAGCAATTTGAAAAACTCGCCAAGCTGGTCAACAATAGTTTGAACGGGAACATCTTCTACCATGTAAGTCATTTAACCTACTTTATCACCCTAGCCCCAAACACCCCCAACTTCAAAATATTAAATTACAAGAGGTAATGGTTCATTTAAAAGATTTTTCTGTTCTTTATACAATCTGAAAAATGTGTAGAATTTTGTCGATTCGTTTTTAAGAAATGACATTTTGATGTTCTCCGATTCATATGCGACCGGTAGCCGAGGTGTTAAAAAACAAACATATGTATAATTTTGTGTTGTTGCTATGTCACCTAATATCCTGAACAGTTTTGTTGAAATTTTTATTTAACGTTTCCCGTAAGTACACCGAGTAGCCCAGTGGTAAAAGAGCTAGGCTCGCAATGTGAAGTCCTCGGTTCAAACCTTGGGATAGGCAGAAATTTTTCTGTAATTTCTAAGGTCGGTATCGAGCTCGGTAACCATTCGACGTTGGGTTATAATTAACGGCGCTTCTCCTAACCACTGGCTGGTCAGGAGAAGTAACAAGGCCACACACGACATCATTAATACAATGAACACAAAAAATGAAAATGTAGAGAGCGAATGTAGTTGAGGGGAGCGGGAGGAGCGTGATTCAAGTCCAAATGGGACGCATCACCATCAGTTAATCCCGAATGTGAATGGCAACCTCGACACCGTAAGGTGAAAGAGGAATTGATAAAGAAAGAAAGAAAGAACGTTTTCCGTAAGCATTGGAAACTTCAAAATGCCATTTCTCAAAAGTGAATAAACAGAATTGCACAAACTTTTCAGATTGTATGAAGAACAGCAAAATCTTTCAAATGAACTATCACTCGACACCTCTTATCATTTAATATTTTTGGGTTAGTGGTGGTGGGGGCTAGGGAAATGACGACATAGAAGTCGGTAAATGTCCGAAAGTATTACAAATTTTTCAAACCGCAGAAAAAGAAATATCTTTTATACATAAACTCCTTTCAGGATTGTTTCTCGGTGTGACCCAATAATCTAATACTGAGAATAGCATCAAATACTACTACTATTGCCAACAGTAATTTATTAATAATTGATATGAATTAAAACTAAAGTATTTAACAACTACACCAGTAATTAGTGCTTCATATAAATAACAAAAAAAAATTCTAAAACAATTTGCTCGTCCAACATTGATATAATTCTTGTCATAACTATGGTATTAATATAACAGGCCTGGTATTTGTCAATCTCTTTTTAAATATATTTAATTTTTAAATGGCAATAGTAATAGCTAATAAGAACACTATAGTTTATATTCATAATTAATCACCCAAAATTTGGAAAAAAATATTTTTGATGCAGTTTGTTTCTACATAAAAAATTTAGGAAAACCCTTAAAGTTTTATTGGCAATTACTTGAAACTAAAATTATATTTTCTTTTCTTTAAACAATAAATGTTACAAAATCTTAGATAAGCAACTATAAACTATTTGATTTTCTTCTTCTTCCAGTACTTCAACTCTTACGTAACGTAGCGATATTCTCTCCTAAGCCTGTGTTGTGCGTTTAAAGTAACGTAGAGGACCTACAGCTTAACGTGGGCTCCGAACAACGGGCATCGTAAACACTTCTACTCGAGAGAATATTTACTAGGCAGAATACGTCACTGGTTTGCCATTGCCTTGCGAGTTGCCGAAGCTCGGTACTGGGAATTGAACTCAGGACCTTCAGCTTAGAAGTCTAACGCGCTAACCTCCAGCCCACGGCCGTCACTTTGTTATGTTTACATTAATAATCAAACATTTGTATGTGTATTGAATGTATATTGGAAGAACAATTACGAACAGTAAAAGCTTTTATAGAAATCTGCCAAGTCTTATTAAAATAGGATACAAAGTTTTGAAATTAGAGTCTTTTGCTACTAAAATTGTTGAGGTTAAGTTAATTTTAAAAGTTTTAAAACTTTATATATTAAAAATTTGTTAATAACGATATTCTTTGGGAATATAAATGTCTATTAATTATACCAGCTAATACACTTTATCTTAATAATATACAAAAAGTCTCATTAAGGAATATAATTGTGTTTACCTAACCGAAAATTCAGTAATCTCCTTAAATTCCTCTTACATTTCAGCCTAATGCAAGGCAAACAATAAAAACGTCTTCCTATATTGACAATAAGGTACGATTTCTTTGTTAGTTACGAGTATTCCACTCGCAGCGAGAAAATAACTACAGATGGATCAAAATAGTCTCTTTTGACAAATGCCCACAACTCGGAAATATAAATTTTTCGCTTACACAATATTATTTTTTCATAGTATTTTCTCTATTTTTTTACAAATATAGTACGGTCGAGAACGAAAGTAAATTGGAAACAAAATTGATGGTCTTGGGAAACCTTCACATGCTCGCAAAAAAAAACAAAGAACTCGCTTGAAAGATAACAACGGCAATGATCAGCGCTAAAACTAACTTTGAAAGCAATACAAAAGTGGCAGCTAATACCGAAAGAAAATATGTTCCTGTTTTCACCTCTTCATTGATCCCTTTTGATTAGATTTCTCTTTATACGTCCCTGAGGATTACGCTGTAAATTATTGCCCGTAAATTAATATTGCTGTTAACGCATCTCCCCTCTCCTTGGAGATATTGTTATTTACCAATTTCCCGTTTGTTTCTTTGGACGTGGATATTTATTTATCTGACAATGCTGTCAGCATCCTTAAGACGCAAACACCTGATAACACCAAATAATCTATTAATTGTCTTGGGGATAAAATGTTTCATTGGAGAACTGCTATAAGGAAATATAAATATGCTAGTTTAGCGTGAAATTAATAAAATTTTACAGTAAATTAATCCATTTATACAATCTCAGGCCGATAAGTAGATATTTAAATGAATAAATACCTAGATTAAGTCTTGACTTTTGCCAAAGCTCTAAATAGAGCTTACAGTTAATTTTAGAGTTATCCCAGTCAAGATGGTGCTAGTTTCCGCTGCTGCCACCAATTTTCCGGGTCTAAGCTTGACAAATGATCAAGCGTTTACGTAATACCTCTGAAACAAATTAGGTTTGATTTATCTAAAGGTAAGAAGATTCGATTCCGTACATAATTCCAAAGCCATTAACTTTTTGTTAAAGTCAGAAACGAAGTTCTTCTAGTTTTCGAAAAGCGTGAAGAAGATTACTCGTTCAAAGCCAAATATTTGTTCTACAATATGTACTAATGTTATACTATTTAAGGCGACATTATTTATAAATATTTATTGGATAATTAAAGAAAGTCAATTAGACTAGAAACTGGAAATGTGTAGAGTATTAAGGACGGCCATGCATGATTAAATACAGGGACCCTCAAAAAGTACTGACCATTATATATTATTCTCTAATAAATAATTTATTAGCATTAGTTACAAAATTAAACCAAACGGTTTCTTAAAGTATAATAACGGGAGGCTTATTTATGAAATATTATGTATATCGCAAGGGGCCTCCGTCATGTTCAATAGATTCGTCTAATCCATGAAAGAAATTGGACACGACTCTAGTAAGTAATTCCTGCACAATAGCTCGAATTTCTGTACAATTGAAATCCTGTAACGATGATTTTTTAACATTCATCAGGAATTTGGTTCTGATACATTGAATACAGACGCATGATTACCAACAGATCGTTAAGGAGATGAGGACAACAATAATTTCATATCCAACTCTCTCTTCATTTTCTGGATTAGTGGCAGATCGGGGCCTTCCAGTTGATTTTCCATTGAAAACTGATCCACTATTTCACAATTTTGTAACCCAATTTGAAATGGTATTGCTAGTAGGATCATCGCGAACATTAAATTCTGTTCGTAACAAACATTGCACTTCAATTGAATAAAATGATAAATTGTTTAACACAAAAAATACGTTGTGGCACTGGGCATGTCTCCATTTTGCTAACTGTCCAAAAATTCTATAATTAGTTTATACATATCTCCAAAGGCTACTGTTTAAATATAGCGATTGCTATACTTAATATTTAATTTTTTATTCAGAAAAAGAATAATCTAGTCTTCCTTCACGGTTCTTGTAGAATAAGATATAGAATATATGTAGTCACAAAAAAACTGATTTTAGGAGATTCTTTAAATTAACACATTCCTCTTCTAAATCGTTTGACGCGTTACGTTGACTGGAATACGACGGCAATTTTGCTGATTTTCCTTAATATGCGGACTCACTATTCCCCAAGCTTTAGGTATTGACCGTCTTATATACTGAAATAAAAAATAATGTGTGCGTGCAGATTTTAGATATGTATCTAACAATGTTAGAAACATGCGGAACAATAAATGTAAACAAAAACAGGAAACAAACTAAATGGTGGAACTAACAAATAAAATTACAAGCAAAAATCAAGAAAGAAAAATGAAAATTATACCTAAGTCATAAATCAGAAGATAGCTATGCAGCTTATCATCAACAACGGATAAAAGCAAAAGAAATGGTTTTACAAGCTAAAAAACAAACATGGACGAATTTGGCAAGAAATTGGAAGCAGATAGCCAAGCAAACCAAAAACTGTTTTACATGGTACTGAAGAGTTTAAGAAAAGGAACACCATACATTAAAACATGTGAAGGCAAAAAATAACAGAATAATAACTGAAGAGACAGAAATTATTGAAAGATGGAAGGAATATTTGCGAGAACTTCTTAATCAGAAGAACAAGGCAAGACAATAAAAGAAGAAGAAATGAACTACAAACAAGGTGAAGAAGGGAACAATATACAAGTAGAAGAAGCGGCAATAGCAATAAAATATATAAGAAAAGGAAAAGCGGCAGGACACGATCAGAAAAATGCAGAAATGTTGAAAAATTTAGGGATGCGAGAGACGGAAATGCTAACAAAACTCTTTAGTAAGGCATAGCACAGTGGAATGTACATGAAGATTGGAAAGGAGAAATAATACTACCAATATTCAAGACGATTAACAGTAGAGATTGTTCAAATTATAGAAGCATCACAATACTAAACGCTGTATCGAAGGCATATTAACGCATATTGGAAAAAAGATTCAGAGTATAATAAAACACTTAGCAGCAGAAGCACAGAGTGGTTTCAGGAAAGGGGGAAGCGTACAGTATCATTTTTTTAGTACAAAACAAATAATAGAATAAAAAATTCAGCAATATATATACATAACTTTCCTGGAAAAATCCTTCGACACAGTACAACAAAAAGAAATCTGGAAAAGTGTAATCCAAAGAAATGTAAGTCTAAAATTAATAGACGGAATTAAGATCGTATACGATAATAACAAAAGCTATGTAAGAAAGGATAATGTACAATCGGAGACTTTCGAAATAAGTGATGTATTAAGACAAGGGGAAGTACCTAATGAGGCTGACATTGTTTACATTAATAATGGACGATCCAATTAAAGCAACAGCTAATAAAACCAATGAGGTACATATCGGATTCAACAAATTAACATCTGTGAGTGTATCAGAGTGTTCCTTTGTTGATGACTTAATGATCTCCGCTGCAAAAGAATAAGATTTACAAGAAAATCTACGGATATGGGAAGAAGAATTAACGAAGAGAAATATGAAAATAAATACAAGCGAAACAAAGATAATGGTAATAAGTAAAGATTACAAGAATATCAAAATAGAATTAAACTAAAGAATAATAGAGCAAGTTGATATATTCAGATATCTAGTTGGATTGGCACTTAGAGAAGGAAATATGGAAAGCGAAATGAATGACATAATTGGTAAGGTTGCAAGATTGTACCACAGTATAAATAAGCAGCTTTTTAGGAAATAAACAGATAAATAGGAAAATGAAAATTACAGTATATAGAACAGTTTTTAGACCAATCCTAATGTACGGAAGAGAAAGTTGGGTTTTAATAAATACAATGAAAAGTAAAATACAAGCAATTGATCTGAAATATTTAAGAAGAAGGGTTAAAGAATCATCAGAAGAAACAGATTAAGAAATGATGCTTTAAGAGAAGAACCAGGAATTGAATAAATTAGTAACAAGGTAGAGAATCAAAAATTAAAATGTAAAAAAATGTAAAATGAAAATTGAAAATAACAGACAAGTGGCAAGCATATGGAAAGTATGTGTACACAAACACAGAACAAGAGGAAGACCCAAAAAGACGCGCAAGGATGAAGTAGTAGCAATATTGAAGAAAAATGCAGAACGTGGGCAAAAGAAAAAAGTGGAGAGCAGACAGGAAGCAATGGACGAAATATGTGCATGAAAGTGAGATGTAACATAAAATACAACTTATACCTTAAGTTAGAAGGTGTTTGATTTTATGTATATATATATATATATATATATACACACTCGGTTTTAACAATTTATTTTTCAGGTTAAAGCATAAAATAACGTTAATTTATCTAAATAACTTAATTTTCTATTAGCTTATCTAAATCAAGGGTCATAAAATGAACTTATTTAGATAACTTTAAGCTATTTTAGTTAAAACCAAGTAAAGGTCATGTTCAATTAGTGTTTGTCTTCTCCGTTGATTTTGTTTGGGTTGATCTGGTGTCTAGCCTTTGAATTCTCTGTTTCGTGTTGCTTGTTCGTAGTTGTAATAATTGTATGAACGTATTACAGATATTTATCAAACTTGACTGAATTTTTCACCTAGAAAACAATAAGATATGAGATTTGTGTATTATGTTCGACAACTTACTGTCAACTAACACGTAATTTTGGAGGAAAATGGACCTTTCAATTGTATGTTTTTGTGAGTAATATTTGGATATAGGTGTGAAGAACATTTTAATATGATTTTGATAATCACTAATTGTATCTCCTCCTCCATCGTCCTCAGGCTACAGACTGATTTGCAGTAGCACTCCACTGTTTTCTATTGGAAGCCTTCCTGCTGGGTCTTCCGTGATTTGTTTTAAGTACTGAAGGCGGAGTCTTCCTCTCGGGTTTTTCCCTTCTACTGTACCCTAGATAATTGCCTTTAACAGCCCTTCTCTTCTTAATTATATCTAATATTATTAATTTCGGTTAATTATGATAAAAAATAAATCTAATTTTGTTAAAAAAATAATTGATAATTTGATTCTGCTTTCCCATTGGTTGAAGAAGTCACATGTTTTGTTTAAAATGTACTTATTTTTGTTTGTATTATGATGTTGCCATGGGTACTTGTAAAAAAGAGAGAAAAGACAACGTGAACAGACGTTCGTCTGGCGGGTTAATTAAAATTGTAATTTTGTGTGTTTATTATATCCTGTTTGCATAAAACTATGTTATTAAGTGTTACGGTTCAAATCAGCGGTGTTTGTTACTTATCGGTGTGAAAAATGGATAAAATTCGGTAAATTAGCCGAAAATCAGGAATGTTTGGCGGCGTATCAAAGTAGCATCTGTAGACTTCAGTTGTTTTTTCATCGACATGTTTTATCTCTATCTGCGTTTGACGTTTAAAAAGTCAACAAACTTCAAGGTTAGGAATTCATCTACAAGCAACTGGAATAGCACAATCGAATTTAATTTAAAATAAATTAAAACAAATAAGTAACATCGAATCAACAACAATTTGAAAAGTGAAGCAAGTTGGGGTTAATAATTTATAGAAAATATAAAGGTGCAACGTATTTGTGAGTTTATTGGTATGTTTGCAGTGAGCAGTAAATAATATTTTGGTTAATTACCATGTGAAACGATTTTACGAATACGGAGATACTCAGTCCAAAGTTTTTCTGCGAGAAACTTAGAAAAACGCAACAAGTGATAGACTTTCGTTTAGAAGTTCAAGATCAGCAGGGAGTAGAAGTGCCACACTAATTTCATCTAGTGAATTTTACCATCACCAGAGGAAAATAAGGAAGTGCTTCGTTGTGTAAAGGAGGGTCCGTTTGAAAGTGCCTTGTTAAATTAGACCTTACTATTTATTTCATGTAACTTTGCCATTTAATTGTTAAAGTTGTTTGACGTTTTGTAAGAAAAGACCTACATATTTCGATATCATTTAATTCATTTTTTCGTTGCGTCCATATTTTATAAGTTCATGTTTATTACCTTGTATTCTTCGCTTTGATCAATTAACCAGCGCAGAATTTAAAAGTTACACAGTAGTAACCAAAATTTATATTATAAACCCTAAGATAAAAGTTCTTTTAAAGTTTATGTCTGAAGTGTGTCCTTTGTGTTGTTTCAACAACTTATGTCGTAATATTGTAGGATTTTTTTATATGAAAGTGACACGATCTTTATTACGGGTGCAAGTAAAGCAACATTTTCCCTTTTTTCAAAAGTAATATTTTTTTGTCGCTTCATTGTGGGGCTCATATGTAGGTCGCTCAATCAAACATCATAATAATATATATCTAACAATGTTTCTTTATCGAAACAAATCTTTTTTTGTAGTAGCACCCTATATATTTGTGCTTTGCATCCTCTTAATTGTTTGCTACTGTGTATTTTTTCTCTTGTTGCATTGTTTTTTTTTTTTTAGTTAAATATTTACATTCTTCTCAGGTACTGAAAATATAGTTTGAAGAATAACTTTCATGCAATCGTTTGCTATTGAGGTTGTGAAAAGTGTTATTTGAAGACCAAATACCGAAACTGGTAGTTTTAATATAACTTGCCCGAAGCTGGTGCAAAAAATAATATTTATAGAATTTTTTATTTCGCAGAAACTGCAAACCGTATTTTTAAGATGTTTTGCAATAATATTTCAGAATAGAGTGAAAAATAACTTCTTATATTTTAGCGGGTTTTTTTTTTTGGTGATTTTAAAGGGTAAATACTAGTGGTGGTTGTTTAAACATATTCTACGTGCATAGTATGTAATATAATTATTCGATTGTCTACTCTTTAAGATGTGGTAAAGCTGTCCAAGATAATATTTTGAATGGGCCGCACATATTCAAGTGGATATCCGATACTTAATAACTCTTAAGGCTTGGTTACACGTTACCAGTAACTCGTACGAGTTGCTAAAACCGAGTAGTAAAAGCTGCTGTTACTGGAAACACCTGTTTATACGCATTTAGTATTCAAGAATATGATAGTAAGAGTAACTACTCGGCCGAATGAAGACTATTGCTTTTCATTCACTCGTCTGTACACTGAAACAAATACAATTTAGTACTAAAATATGCGTTTACATTATTATTTTACTACTCGGTTGTAGCACCTCGTACGAGTAACTGGTAACACGTGAACGCGTCTTTATGCGGAGCATTCCTCGAAAAAAACATCACAGATCTAACCTAAAAAATAGTTTCCTTACTAAGAAGTAAATGCTAACTTTAATTTCTTGCTTTAAAGGTTATTATATTATTTTATATTAAAATATCTATACCTGATTTATTTTTCTTAATAAACAGGGTGATTCCGGTATATACTTTTAAAGGACACCCTATAATTCCTGCAGAATTGAATTTGGTGGAATGTGTATCAGCACAAAAAAAACTTATTTTAAAGGTTTTTGCACGTTGTATGTAATTATGTTTTAACGATGTGCTAAGTCAAACATCGCGGAGCTTGGATGTAAGGCCACAGAGCATACTTACAGCAAAATAAACTAATTAAACTAATTAATGTCGTTGCGAAATGCCGAGAACTACCAAAAACAAAAACGATAAGATTTAAAGGCCCTAGCGCTCTTTCAAATGAAAACTAATTTACCCATTAATGACCTGACACTCATTTGTCTTGTAGAAAGCATGTGGTGTTAGATAAATTCCCCCAGTTAAAGGAAACACGAAACCTATTTAATTATTTTTAGAATAACTGAAATAAAGATACGAAAACATTAAGGCACTGGTTTGCAAGAGAAGTACCTTTTCCCGCTTTCAATTAAAGAGACTCGATTAAGGGAACGCTTTAGAGCTGATTAATTAAACGTAGCTTGTGTTATTTTTATTGCGAGTTACTTAAAAAAAAACAACATCGTTCTAATTTAACCGCTCTTTTGTCTTTTGTGGTTTACGACTAAAGCGAGGAGAAATTTTAATAGGAATTGCGTGGAATGCAGACAATTTGGTGTAACAATTTTAGATTGATTATGCTGTTATAAAATAAAATAGAAATTTGAAATATTATCGACAATGTTGAAAACGGTGCTCCACATGTCGGAATGTTGCTAGGTGAATGAATTTGTTTCGTATTATAACAATTCACTATACAGGGTATATTTAATATCGCTATACACCTTTACAACTTGTATTTTTAGGGTTCTCTTTCTTGTTGGATGAAATAAAGCTTATTTTACTTAATAAATTAATACAATTAATAAATTCCTCATAGTGAGAATTGGAGGTTTATCTAATTTGTTTTGTATTTAAATCAATAATAAATTTCCGACCTATAAATGGCGTTCCTTCCTGAGGATATCTGAAAGTGTCATTTATTTAAAGTGAGTTATTTACCACTGACGGTTTAATATACTAGAAGATCTCATTTAAATTGTCCTACTTGTATTTTGATGTGATACCCACATAACCTTCACTGCCCAAAACGTGATCATTTCTTAACCTGGAGAGATGACCTACCTGTGGTAACTTAAAGGCGTTCTTTGTGCATCCGTAGTGGCTACCAAAACTACAGTATCCTTTACGTTAAACTTAAAGTTGACAAATAGTCATTCTAAATAGGTAACTTTATCGCAACCGAAAAGGTTGACTTCTGACTAACTTTCAAGTGGACATAGCTGCATATCTTTAGAGCGACATATAGGGGTTAGTTTTCGGTTATATGTTCTATAACACGTTTTAAAAGTTAACAAAAAGATAAATGTGTAAATCCATATTCAAGATAAATATAGTAAGTTGATAATAATTGCACACACTGTTGTGAATAACTATATTGCAAATGGATTTAATAATACTCGTCATTTTAGCTTCTGACCTAATACCTTATACCTGTAATTGGTAAGAATGGTAATTTACGTTACAAGTCCGGGAAGTGATTTATTACGGTACGAGTTAGATGTTTACGGACGAGGCGATGAAGCATATCTAAACGAGTAACGTAATAATAACTTCACGGACGTGTATCGTACTACGTTTTATTTCATACTGTTAAGGATTTTAAATAAAAAGCAAAATTAAAATTTTAAATGTCATATTTGACAATAGGCGATGTAATCATTTTATTAAAAAATAAATTGTTATTTTTACGGATACATGCCTGTGTGACCTTGATTATTTAACAGAAACAAAAGTTACTACGGTAACAGTGTAAATAAAGGCAGACATATTGCTTTGTAAAAATATACGAAAAATAATATCTGCTGGAAAACGGCTAGTGAATCAAGTGAATTTTCTCAGAGAAGCGCAGAAGCAGTGGGGAAACTTATTCTTGTCAAATCTTCGCAAAGGTACGGGAAAGAATATACGTTATTTTGTGACTGGCGCAAGAAATATGAGGTCGAGTGTTAATGAAAACGTGATGTTGGCTTACTTTTTAGACTTGGTTTGATAAGTTTCTTTGTTAAGAACCGATAACATTTTACCTTTCAGTTGAAAACATTAAATAGTTCATCATTATGGTATAAGTACTCGATTGTTAAGTCAATGGTGATCGTTAATGAGAATGTCGACATTTCACGTTTTCCTAAGCTGTTAGCTTTTTCAAAAAGGCAAAATGTGGACCACCATCCAAATAACTCGAAGGTGCTGACTAGGGAAGAAGTTGAAAAATTAATGAGAGAGGCACCTACGAACGAGTACTTACTAGTAAAGGTAATCGCTTGTTAGGAATTTCTGGATGGTGTCGAAGAGAAGAAATTGATAATTTAACCGTAGATGATGTAGAGGAAACTGGGTCTCAGTGGTTCGGATTAATCAAACAAAAACACATGTTAGACGGGTGTTTACTGTGATTAACAGTGATAAGATGCAATACTTGGACGTCTTTAGAAAATATTACAATTTACAACCAAAAACCTTCCAATTTTGGTAGGCTATAGACAAGGTAAATGCATAAGCCAACGAGTTGGTATACATACTGTTGGGGGAGCACCTAGAAAATTCGCTGAATTTCTCAATCTTGAACATCCCCAAACGTATACAGGCCACTGCTTCAGAAGTACTTCGTCAACGTTGTTGGCCAACGCTGGGGCTGATATCAATGTTTTAAAACGGCATGGAGGATAGAAGAATTCAAAAGTTGCTGAAAAATATGTTGAAAAATCTATTGAAGATAAAAAGAAGATAGCAAGAATGATACAAGGGGGTGAAATTTTTGTGGAGATGTTGCAGCAAAATCAATCATCTTCCGCCATAGTTAGTAATAAAGATGTGCCTTCTTCTATAAACGTTTCCGATAACAGCGGTTGTACCATTACTGTTAATATTCACAAAACATGTTAAACTAAGTATAAATTTAATTTTCATGTGTTTTTTTAAGTTTTTATATAGTTTAATAATTTAAAACAGGTGTTTCATTTTGTGGTTGAATTGAATGAATCAGTCCTTTAAAGTAACATTACAGTACCTGGTACCGTAATGTGCCATTTCCCGGACTCAAATTAGTACCGTAAAGTCTACTTTACGGTACAGTATGAAAAAAATCATATTATCTGTTTATGTTAATTTAAACTATCGTCTAAACTAAGATAATTTTTGTTCTTCTTTTTATTGAGACTGTATTTCTTTTTGCAATCTGTTTATACAACAATAAGCAAAGTTTAGGATAGTAATTTGTTCTTTTGTCATCTTCCATTGTTAATTTTTGTATAATCCTCGCGGTTACATTCTACACTAGCGTTTTAGTAAAAATACAACCTTCTTAGCTACCATAATGCTAAGTATAGAGATAATCGTTTCTTAAGTAAAACCGTTAAATTCTTGTGGAATTTATTCAAATAAATCCACAAACCCAAACAAAAAACAATTTGGAAGTATACAGGAATTTTCTAGAATTCTTTAATTTAGTCATAGTACGTACCTTTCGAGTAGAACTGAATTTACTTAAACTATTATGAACAGGATAAGTACAATAAGGGATTAGCAATTTCATTACAGTTATTTAAAATTGTGGGTCTAGCAACAACATTTTACATGCTGATAAGTGATATTTTTTTTATTTTATAAACAAAATTACAATAAATACATATTACACCATGAAAATGGAACGGTTCACAACGTCAACTATTAATGGGTGGATGGTTGTAGGGCATAAGACATGCGCTGTATCTTCCGGGTTTTCTTTCTTAAGCCATTAGCATTTGCAACAAGTATATTGTTACAGAACATTCACACGTTTAAAAACTCGGAATGATTCATTTACTTACCACAAACATATGTGTAAAATAGTTTAATGCTAGCAGATAACTGTCACAGATAATATTTATTAACAAATTATTATTTACTTTCAGTTGCAGTACTAAAAATTATACCTGAAGCCACACAACTGGAGGTTCTATCTCTTACGTAAATATGGTTCCGGAAGTTCGCAGAAAAACTTAAGAACTCGCACTAAAAAACACTGTCTTGGATATTGAGGTTGAAATTATATTTTTTGTGAGTACATAATTTGTTGTATTAAAATATTTGATCATCTTCATTCAAACCGCAATAGCATTCTTTGGATAGAAGCTAGGCTTGCCTCACAGATACACTTAAAAGGTGCTTTTTGACAGAATGAGCTGTTAACTTTTAGCTATGTTCCTCAATTCACTTATTTAATATCAATATGGTTATCCTTCAAAGATAACCCTCTTGGGATGATATAATGGTTAACCACAGAGCATAGCATTTGGGTATGTTGGGGAGATGCCCAGAAATCGACTGTCATGGTTAACTTCTGGGTATGTCAAGAAGATGCGCAAAAGATGACTTCCATTGTTAACTTCTGGGTATGTCAAGAAGATGCCCAAAAGTTGACTTTCAAGATTAGCTTTTGGATATGTTAAAAAGATGCACAAAAGATGACTTTCAAGGTTAGCTTTTACACATTTTTTATGAATAATCAAACGATGACTTTCAAGGTTAGTTTTTGGATTTCTTCTACGGTTAACCAAAAGATTACTTTCAAGGTTAGCTTCTGAACACCTTCTACGGCTAACCAAAAGATTACTTTTAAGGTTAGCTTTTGGATACCTTTTATGGTTAACTTTTCAGCAACCTTGAGGATGCCTTAAGGTTACTTTATGGTTAACTAATAGGCAATTTACAGGTTACCTATTGGTTGGCTAATGGTGACCTTGTACTTCTGAGAGGTTAACTTTTAGATATCTTTTGGGTAACTTCCGTTATGTGGGTACTGATGTATGGAGAATCCAAAAAACGTATTTTTGATCTGTACAGAAAGCGTTATATATAGAAAAGATAGTTCGGGGAAGATATTATTTGAGCGCAAATTGCATAGGTATAGTAAATTACAAACAGATAAGAATTCTGATTGTAAGGAGCGTCAGTATATACACTGAAGCGTTCTTGGTGCATCTTCTGCAAACGAAACATCTAACTATTCTAATATATGTATTACTAAATCATAATGGATGAAAACAGTTATTGTATTATTATTTATAATTATGATTGCTGTTTAATCACTTTAATCTGCAGAAAAATAAGCATTGCTTAGTATCAGGAAGCCAAGAAAATGCAGAGGCAAAATAAGTTAAGAAAGTGCACTGTGCTATTCCAAAAACGAAAAGTAATATACTGTTGCTGTTTTACAGATGCTACCACTAAAGGTTTGAATTTTTCCAGCACACATCGTATCATTTAATATTTGCTCATTTCTTTGTATTTATAATAATTAGGGCGTTATAAGCTTGGAGATAAAATAATTCTACAAACTTGGATAATAGTATCATTGTCCATTATTTTCCTAGCGAAATTGATAGTTTCCGTGACATTTCTCGGTGGTCGCTTACTAGCCTTCCTCTTGTTAACGCTTCCTGTTTCACACAATATTTTTAAACACTCATGCGGGGTTTCTCGGAATTATTTATAGTCAAGGACAGTATCTGGAAACACGGCAGGGCGTGTTACCAAGCAGCGGTTGCATAGCGGAGCACTACGGACACCGGTCATACGGTATTCGTAGTACCTACAGCAAATCCGAGCTGGTCAGTACTTGATTGGGTAAACCAAGATGGTGGTACATGGAACCGATCGTGCTTATGAGGGCACGTTAGGCAGTCGGTCCTGGTTGTCATACAAACGTTTTTGACAACCGTAAACCGTGTAGTGGAACTTTCCTTATCTGTTCAACCGGTTAGGTTAGTCTACTGCAAAGAAGGCTCTTAGAACTTACTTTATTGTAGGTAATTAACAGACCATTAGCGTAAACCCAGAGGAAGAAGACGAAGAAGCAGATTTTATACTTAATAAGAGCAAATTCCACTCACATTGATTTTGTGGCGAAAATATCATGTCATCATTAATATCTTCGGTCTCACTGCGAACACCATTTTAGGACAATAAAAAAAAGCATCTTAATAACATCGTATTACATCTAAAACAGCTTCTTTTTGTGTAGTTATGCAAAAGTCACAATAAAAATAAAATCGCGCTTGTAACAATTGCAAATTAGTTGTCAACCGACTGAGACATCTACATTACGTTCAATAAAAGTCCTTTGCATTTTAACATATAAGGCGTTTGATAGAATTTTAAATAGGGTAATCTAAATGCATTTTAGACTGTGCGAAACAGAAGACAATTTCAGCGATATTTCATTATGTGGCAGAAAGTCAATCAGTGTACCTATAGTATCAGAAGTAATAAAATAAAATTCTAATATATAATTTAGTACACAGTTGAGAATAGTGAATACACTGCAATCTTATTTACTCGGTCAAGCAGCTACCCATACCTACTATCACTTTCATAAATATTAAACGTATGTAAACAGGTGGTTTTAGTAACAGCCTTATAGTACTCGGTTTTAACAACTCGTACCAATTACTGGTACTATCTTATGGAGCTTTAAAGGCACTTGCGTTTAGTACTCGGTTGTAGTTACTTAGATAAGTTAATGGAATCTCGTGTGAATTCTACTAATTCGCATAAATAGGGAACAGCGTAGCAGACAAATACGAGTACTGTTCAAACGGTATTCAAAGTTAGGCAACGATCCGCACGATTATCAATTAGATACATGACCGAAAATCTACGCTCGCACATTTCTATCCTGGTACATCGGAGAGTAGCTAAAACCGTCGGACCCTTCCCTTAAACAGGGTTAAAGTAGCGGCTGGGTATGTAATATCCTTCTGGTATCCCCGCAATGGTTGGGATTTTAAACATTTTTATTAAGAATCATATGTGAATAATTTTAGATTGTATTAAACATTTCCTATAAGAACCTTTTTTGTCTGCAAAATGGTAACGTTTAGTACTCGGTGTCAGTAACTGGCACCATGTAACCGAGGTTTTACTTCTCTCAACTGTAAAACCCGCATCTATATTTCAGAAATAAAAAATATTGGTATTACAGAATATCGTCTTCTAAATGAGGTGCTAGAAACGCTATTTAAAACAAGATATTTTTCGTTTGAAGACTTTTCTTTTGTGTTCAGTACTTTTAAGTTAGTATAAGAATTATATCTTATTTTAATTTTAGTAAAGAAAAATCTTCAATATAACTATAAAAAGATTATAGAAGAGCTCAAAGCAAATGTAACTACATTTTTTAATGCTTCTTAACTGTACTACTTAATTTATTTTCCGGTATACAATTGTCTTTGGAATTTATAAAATATTTAATATATCATTGTAGCTAATTAACAGGCCATTGGCGAAAAAGAAGAAGCGGAAAAGGACAAGGAAGAGGAAAAGGAAGCGTAAGAGGAAGAGGAAGCATAAGAGGAAGAGGAAGAGGAAAAGGAAGAGCAAGAGCAAGAGCAAAGGCAAGAGCAAGAGCAAGAGCAAGGGTAAAGGCAAAGGCAAAGACAAAGGCAAGAGCAACAGCAAGAGCAAGAGCAAGACCAAGAGACAGAGCAAGAGGAAGAGGAAGAGGAACAGCAAGAGGAAGAGCAAGAGCAAAAGGAAGAGGAAGTGTAAGAGAAAGAGCAAGAGGAAGAGCAGGAGGACGAGCAAGAGGGTGAGTAAGAGAAAGAGCAAGAGGAAGAGCAAGAGCAAGAGCAAGCGCAAGGGCAAAGGCAAGAGCAAGAGCAAGGGCAAAGGCAAAGACAAGAGCAACAGCAAGAGCAAGAGCAAGACCAAGAGACAGAGCAAGAGGAAGAGGAAGAACAAGAGGAAGAGCAAGAGCAAGAGCAAGAGCAAGAGCAAAAGGAAGAGAAAGAGCAAGAGGAAGAGGAAGTGCAGGAGGAAGAGCAAGAGGATGAGCAAGAGAAAGAGGAAGAGCAAGAGGAAGAGCAAGGCCAAGGGCAAGAGCTAGACTAAGAGGCAGTGAAAGATAAAGTGAAAAAGACAGTGAAAGAGAAAGTGAAAAAGACAGTGAAAGAGAAAGTAAAAGAGAACGAGGAAGAGGACGTGGAAGATGAATGTCAA
>JABXWE010029431.1:0-12579 GCA_014611495.1 Limonius californicus | reverse complement strand
CTGTTTTAAAGATATGAACTTTAACACTCTCGTACAAGAAAACTAAGCTCCAAATACCTACTTTTTTTTGAAGATTTGTATTAAGCATTCATAAAGGAAAAATTCTACCTGAAGCTTTTAAGGCATTTAAAGGACACCCTGTATATGTAATGGTTGCTAATATGTTATATTATTTAGAACTACATATACGGAGAGAGTTAACAATATGGAGACACCTATTTGCTGTCGTTAATATTCATTTTATAAGAAAATGTTCAATACAAAAGTTTTTTATGAAATTTTTATTTACATATTGATATACACGAAAAATTTTGTGATTCAATTGCTTTTGAGGTATGACTTTACGCGATATTTTTTTAAATGGCAATTTATTGATGTTATACTACTATTCGATAGAAATTTTTTTCTCTATATAATGGTATAAAAATTTTTTGGGTTTGCATAACATTTCTTCGAGAAAATGCCGGTTAAAGATAAAGTATTGACAATTAATTAACTTCCCGATTCGTAAACAATACAGCCATGATAAAAAATGACTCTCCTGGTTTTAAATTTAAAGCATTTTTTAATCTTGGAAGTACACACAGAAAAGAAACATCAACTACTAACTATTACTCATCAGCAGTATGTATTTACAAACCACATGATTAGCGTATTGCAGGCATTTTTCAACATTCTTTAACGCGTTTTTAATCGAACGCAACACTATATAACCTACACGCAGTTGGATTTCATACAAAAGAAAGTGCAGAGACATTTACTAAATACTTGATAACCTAAAATTTAAAAAAATGCCTGAAAGAAATTTGCCGTTTAATCCTTTTGTCGTTGCCCTTTTATTGGGACAAGGAGTATTAACATTTGACGGACGTCCAGTAGGATATGGAGCTGTTGCTTATGACGTAGTATTTATTATTATTAATTTAATTTGCTACACTACAAATATTGTTACACTGGAAAATAAATTTGGATATAGTGGGTAAGCATTAATAAGTATTCGACATATGTAAAACAAAACATATGTGTAAAATCTATGCTTCAATATAACTTTGGTTGCATTATCAGTGTTTATGATGTCAATAATACATTACAATTTATTTGTATGGTTTTTTTAATGAAATCAAATTTTAAATCACACTGACATCAATGCAGTATTGATAGTAATTTGAATAAAATCTATTGTAAACAACATACAATTTGTTTAACTAATTTCACCAGTAATAAAAACAACTATGTAAGGAAAACAGTGGGCTACGTTCTACGGTTTGTTCGAGGATTTCTTTAAAAAATATGAAATAAGCTGTGTAGAAATGTAATATACAGTCCGAGTCAAAATATATGCCTTTTTCAGTGACTTCATCATTTTTGGAATGGGTATTTTTCAAAGAGCGCTCTGCAACCTACATTTTATTTTGGCTTAAACGAATCGGTTCGATATTTATAATATGATACGAAGGCAGCCTTTCAAGTTTTTACCAAAACTAGGAAAGAAAAAAGCTTTTTGGAACAGACTATTTTATTACTTGTCAAAATATTCGCCTTTAAGATTTATATACCTTTGCACGCGTTCACACCAATTTTCGAAACATTTTTCCCACTCTGAAGTTGGTATCTCAAAAACATGGTTTTTGAAGGCTTCAACAGCTTCTGGAGGTGATGAAACTCGCCGTCCACGTATTTTTTGTTTGACATTCGGAAATACAAAGAAGTCGATATGCGATAAATCAGGTGAATACGGGCAATGAGACATTAATTCGATGTTTTTCTCCTTCAAATAATCAATTGTATGAGAGTTGGCATTGCCATGATGAAGAATGATAAGACGCTTTCGGTTGTTTTCCTGATTTCGTCGATGACTTCTGGCAAACAATTTGTTGTATACCATTCAACGTTAACTGTTCTTCGGTCCTCGAAAGGAATGGTTGGGACATGTCCAGTACAACCGAAAAAACAACCGATCATTTTATTGGAAGTGCTTCGTGAAAGAACAACTTTTGTGGGATTCGGTTCATCTTGGAACACCGAAACAGTGGATTGTTGCTTAGTTTCCGGTTCATACGAATATATCCAAGTTTCGTCACCTTTCACGATATTGTATACGGATTTTGCAGTTCTTCGGTCGAGTTTTTTGAGCATTTCCTTACACCGATTAACACGAACCTTTTTTTGGCTTCGGTCAAATTATGCGGAATCCATCGGGAACAACTAAATATTCATGCAAGGTCAAATGTACTGTAGTCTTCGATACGCCCAAATATGCCTCTATCTCACTGTAAGTCACACATGCCGATCTTCTTCAATCATGTTGCGCACAGCATTGATGTTTTTTCGGAATAACAAACAATTTTGGTCGATCTTCCCAAAAATCATCACTGACGGACCAGATGAAATTCTGCAAACCAATTATAAACAGTCTTTTCTGATGGTGCTTCATTACCAAAGTTGAACGAAAAGATTAGGGGCTTTACTAAAATCGTAAAAAATTATCCAACGAAAACCTTCACGTGAGATTTCCATCTTTTCACAAAACAGCTTTTTTTAAACGCTCACTGTAAACAAACTCGGTCAATTTCTAAGCTGCTGCTGCTTTCACAATAACAAATGTCATATTTTACGAAAATAGTAATGAAACATCGCAATAGCGCCCCCTAGTGGTCGTTTGTAAAAACTTAGAAGGCTGCCCTAGTATTTTAGTTTTCCGTCAATTACATGTGTATTTGTTATTTAAGTCTATTATCCCAGAAAATGCGAAATTAGCCTCGCTGCTATTGCAACTAACTTTTGTATTTAAATAGATATGGATTTTGTGCGATGAGCACAATTTGTAGTATTTTTTTTTCTGAGTTTTCTGTACATAAGGGAATTATAAGCAAGCACTTTCTATATTTTATTTTGACACTTATTAGGTAGTAATCAGTAACCCAGCCTCTAAGGATCACTTATATTTAAATCTAAATCTCGTTATGTATTGACAATCACAATTGTACGTTATGGTTCACATTAACCTATGAGGCAAATCAAGAGGTATGTCCCTTTTGAGCCTATACCAACATGAACCATTATCTAGTAAGGTAATGGCCAACAAGTTTGGATGCATTTCTAACTTTCACTTATATTTTTCCCTGCGCTTTACAATTTCAGGGCTTACAGTCAGTGTGTGTAAATCCTCCCTGATTTCATGATTCGCTATAAAATATGGAGTGTCCGTTACAGCTTGAATAACTTTGGATTGGAAGCGCTCTATGATATCTAAATTTAAGTTTGAAGAGGTACCACATAGTTATATGCCGTAACTCCACGCTGGTTTTAAAGTCACAATATACAAAAATATAGTTATGAAGGGATATTAACGATTCACGTCCAAGTAGCCAGTAATATTTACGTTTTGCACACCGTTGGTACCTTTTCTGAAAATGTGGGTACGCTACGTAAGTCCATTATGTAGGTGTATTTGCAAGCATCTTTCACCATGGAAATCCTTCGATAAAGACTTGGGGAGAATTTCTGCAATATTTCGTAACTACTACATATAGTTCTAACTGTTCTAACAAATTTAGGTTTAGCTACAGTTGGTGCACAGTCTCTACTGAATCTGGGTGTTTTGCGATAATTACCGTATCATCAGCAAACGTTGTTGTTTCGGTATCCAAAGCAGTTCATAAGTCAGCTGTGAATATAACTAATAGAAAATTACCCCCAAACTATGCTCTGAAGAACGCCAGCTTCTATAGCGTATAACACAGCTATTTCTTCCTCGCGTTTAACCTGGAAGTATCTCCGTGAATATACAATTTTAAGATGGGGTAATGTTTGTGGGAGTGATTGTTTTAATTTGCATAGCAATCCCTTGTCCCAGAATTCATCGAACGCCTGGTTGATAGTTTGGAAAGACATGGAACAGTAGTGTTTGTCTTCATATGTAGCATTTATAACATCGACAACACTATGGACTTGTTATATTGTGGAGTATTGACAACTAAAACAGAATGAATGGTAAAGTATGAGTTTGTTTTCGGTGAAAATTTCCAGCAACCGCTTTGCTGTCTTTTTCTTAATTTAGATACTACTAGGAGTAAACTTATAGCACGGCATGATGCAGCCTCATCTTTACCAGCTTTATGCATTAGCATGATTTGCGAATCTTTCAACTGAGCGGGACAATAAGAAAGTTTCAGCTCAGAGTTAAAAATGTATGTTATCATATTTCGCCCCCTTCTTGATAATTCTTGTTTTATTCTACTCGTAATCATATCATATACTCGCGATGTTTTGGGTTTAATTTAGTTGTGATGAATCTCTCAATTTCATTTGGTATAAATGAATGTAGCGGAAGATCCATCTGAAACGGTGAATTTAGGTATTCTTCTACTTCCTCATCATGTCTCGCAACAGCAAGCAATTGGAAAACTTTTTCTGGGTGGCAAGTAAACACCACCGCTTTCTGAAAATCCGTTCGGGCCCAGGAGCAGTCTTCTCTTCCTACTGGTGGCATAGTCTGTGTGAACTGTAGGGGTTAGATGTGTAAGGGCTACGGATCAGCTGTTTTAATTCTCTTTATGGGATTTTTGTGGGATACGTAGATTCGCTTTTTCGTTTATGATATAACGAAAGAATTCCCAGCATATTATTATAAAGAGAGGGAGATTCTTCCGTGGCCACCAAGGTAACACTAATCATCACTGTCACTATAGGTGTACGATCGGAAGAAAGGTCCAGTAATGATGTTATACTAAGGTACCCCTGTGCAATTCCTTGTGTAACAAAGAAATCGAGCAGATAAGAAACTTTCCAATATTTACTAACCCTTTCAGGATGGAGAGTGGAATATATTGTCTGCACTGCCTGGTCAGCGTTTGGAAAGAGATATTGC
Organism: Limonius californicus; assembly: GCA_014611495.1. Taxonomy (NCBI): domain Eukaryota; kingdom Metazoa; phylum Arthropoda; class Insecta; order Coleoptera; family Elateridae; genus Limonius; species Limonius californicus. The sequence goes on along the minus strand of JABXWE010029431.1, from coordinate 7,709 downwards.
ATATAGCTCCAGCAGTGCCTGCGCATGATACACCGGCCGAACATGTACGTCAGTCGGCTGAACAAGATATCACTGGCACGTATTAGTACGTCAAAGTATATGCAATCAACGACTATCGTACATGTTCATCAACAGGCTATGAAAAGAGAAAAATTAGAAAAACGCTTACGACACCTGGATACGAATTGAAATAATATTTTTTTAAATACGTCACCCGGCGTATACGTACTTCACCCATGATCAAAAGGCTAATGAAAGCTTCATGGAATTTGGGAGGAGGAGCATATGCATTTGGTTGTGGCTATGTAACTAATTGTTCTTTGAAGAAAGATTTCTCGCATGTGGTAGCACGAAGGTCCACGTTTTTGAACTCCAATCAAAAAATTTCTCAAGGAATGTCTGGAGCTTAAATTTTCAATTATAAATAAGCTCTTTAAATGACGAAAATGATCATTTATGGAATAATTTCCAACAATTCTAGCACAAAATCCCTGCGGTTATTTACATTACGTCTCTGTAGTCGCCTCCAAAGGCCACCCCACCGAAAGTTAAATATTAATTATCAGTATGTATCAACTTAGTAACGTAAACTACAGCTTACTAGGCAATTTAAGTGTTATATAACCTCAACTACACGTGATTAAAGTTCCTCGCCCATGTTTAGAATCTACAGGGTTCGCGAAAAACAGGATTACAACCGCATCAAAAATTAAATGAGTTAGTTTGGTACGCTCTACACATTTGGTTGGCATACGCGCAGCAATCTTGTTTATATACAGGTAAATTGTTCATGTTTTTAAATGTAATTGAAATGTAACACAATAAAACGATGTTACTAATTAGAGGATGAAAGGGTGCATTGAAATGTATTGCCCGGGCTAATGAGTACCTTAATCCGGACCTGCCCATACCACAAATTGTATATAATATTCTAGTACAATCAGAAAAATAAGAGACACATAGCTTGTCTCAAGCTGTCATTTATCAAAGCAATATTGTTGTCGATAAATTGAGTTTTTTGGGAATGTTACACCCTATCCTTTTTCGCAATATTCTGTGCATTGTAATGGAGGGGGTAAATTATAGAGCACAGTGGTTTTAAAATAATTGGTCTAAATAGAATTCAAAAAAAAACTTTAAATCAAAATTTTATTCCTTAATAATTATAGTAATTAAGCAGTAAGCAGCCACAAAAAAATGTGGAACCATACTATACAGGGTGTCTCAGAAAGAATGGGCCAGCGTTTAGTCATAGATTCTTTAGGTAAAAATAAACCGATTAAACCTAATATACCTTAGGCAGAAAGTCCATCCTTAAGAAGTTATAGGACCTTAAAGTTCATTTTTTTATTTTTTCTTTTTATTGTAATTTCCACAAGTTTAAAGATATTTCTTTTAAATTTGGTACACATACTTACCATTATGCAATACAGTGACAGAATTACTTTCATTAACCAGACTTGACCGTAAGAGGCACTTAACCTACCACTGAAATCTTATTTTAACTCTTTGTTATTAGTAGAAAGTTTTAGAATTTTATTTTATTTTCTGAAAGAATTAAAAAATACAAAAATAAGGTACTCTTAGTTCATATGTTTAAAGGCAACTGTTTGCCTTAAAATGCTTGTCCAAAGTTTTGGGTTGTCGTTACGACGTGCAATTATCAGGTAGCCATGATCACAGAAACAATGGGTAGTGCTTGTGACCTACAGTAAAGAACAATGCTAAGTTACAGAACTAGTATTTTTAATTTCCGTTTTGTTTACGACAATGCGTCGACATAACGAATGTCCAGGAATTTTCGTAAACACAAAACAGAAATTAAAAATACTATTTCTATAACACCAAAGTATTTAATTGACTTAGCATTGTTCTTTACTGTAGGTCACAAGCACTACCCATTGTTTTTGCGATCATGGCTACCTGATAATTGCACGTCGTAACGACAGCATAAAACCTGGGTCAAGCATTTTAAGGCAAACGGTTGCATTAACAAAGCTAAAATAAAATTTCAGTGGTTGGTTAAGTGCCTCTTATAGTCAAGTCTGGTTAATGAAAATATTTCTATCACTGTATTGCATAATGGTAAGTATGTGTACCAAATTTCAAAGAAATATCTTTAGATTTGTGGAAATTACAATAAAATAAAAAATAAAAAATTGAACTTTAAGGCCCTATAACTTCTTAACGAAGGACTTTCTGCCTGAAGTATATTAGGTTTAATCGGTTTATTTTTACCTAAAGAATCTATGACTAAACGCTGGCCCATTCTCTCTGAGACACCCTGTATAAATTTGTAATTTTAAGTGTACATAAAAATACGAATTTACAAATACTGTGTCTGTTTTTGATTACCGTTTCCTATTTGTTGCAGGTACACATTTATATCTTACATTAACTGCTGTATTTGGATTTATATTATGCCACTGAACATGTTATTTCTAACTATTACAAATATGATACGAAGACAAGAAATTTATAGTAACTTCGTAAGCATGGTAACTATATCCGAAGAACTTGCTAAAGTAGGTGCACCTTTTAAATCACGATTAATAAAAGTAACAATAGCAGCAATTGTAATCACATTGCTTATCACAATTTCTATTATGACAGACATTGTAGTAAACGGAAGTAACTTTTCTATTTTCTTTTGGTTATGCATGTATTTACCCGGAATAGCCACCACCAATAGCACTCTTTTGATAATTGCTTTAATGGATAGTTGTAGTAACAGATTTATAACTATCAATAACTTTTTGGGAACTTTTACTTATTCGCAAGCAAAAAAAAAAAACATACGTTAAATAAACGAAACATCAGACCCATTGAGCTAATAAAAAGAATCCCCGGAGAGCAAAATTCGGTCTTCGATAAAATATTTGAGCAACACTGTTATACGTGCAAATTGGTAGAACATGTCAATAACTATTGCGGATATCCGGTATTATTTTTTATCGGATGGTCCAGCGCTTCTGCGCTTTCATGTTTTTATAACCTCTTTATGGATGGTGTAATACTGATCCAAGGAAATACCATTATGGAAAGAACATTCTACGCATGTGACTTTTGGGCCCTTTTGTTTACATGCGTTTTGATACTACTTATCAGAACTTACGTAAACCTTACCGAAAATGGAAACAACACAAAAATTATACTCCATCAAATTGTAAATATATATCCTGATTTACAAAATTGCGTAAGTAGCTTTACAGGATAATAAAATCGCACACTATGCATGTATAGTGCATTTCTAGGCAGAAATTTATTCTTTTCAACTGCTGCACTTCAAGATTGAACTAACCGCCGCTGGGTACTTGATGTTAGACGCACCAATCATATATGAAGTACGTGTAAAAATGTTTTAATGTTTGATATTAATAAACGTTTTGCCCATTCTAGATTCTGGGAGGAATGTTGACGTATTTAGTAATGCTAATTCAACTAAGTGAATAGACCTAGTTCTTGTAAAGTTGTTGAATACTGTATCTATGTTCCACCTATTATACTAATACGAGGTCTGTTCTCTTTCTACTCAGCCGAGTAAAGTAATACACAATTTATTGACAAAACGCATTTATTTATAATTTTTCAAAGTATTCCCCTCAGCAGTCAATGCATTTTTGCATCCGTGAAAATCAATCTTTAAAATATTTTCTTCAACCTTCCCGCGTTAGGTTATTTATTTCACTTTTAAATGCGTCAACCGCTTCTTCGGCCGATGTAAAACGGAAACCCCCTAACTTATTCTTTACACGCGGAAATAAAAAGAAATCATTAAGTGCTATGTCTGGACTATACGGCGAATGACCCATTATTTCAATGTTTAGGGCATTCAAATACTCAGTTGTTCGAGTAGCAGTGCGCACCCGAGTGTTATCTTGATGCAAGATAATCCTTCCTCTTCGAAGTTTTTCGCGAACAACGGTTATTTATTTCATTTTTAAATGCGTCAACCGCTTCTTGCCGATGCAAGATGATCCTTCCTCTTGGACGTTTTTCGCCAACATTTTGGAGAACTTCAAGCAAACAAACTGTAGTGTACATTCAGCATTAACAGTACGACGATCCTCCAGTGATACAGTGGAAACATGTCCAGTAATTCTAAAAAATGTAGCGACCATCTTCTTGTTTCGGCTTTTTTCACGAACAACTTTTGTTGGAGCTGATTCGTTCTCAAATACCCAAACTGCCGAATGTAGCTTTCTTTCGGGATCATAGCAGTATACCCACGTTTCATCACCTGTAATTATGTTGTACACCAAATGAGACGATCCATTGTCAAAGCGATCCAGTGTACACCTGCACCATGCCACACGGTTTTCTTTTTGAACTGGAGTCAAATTGTGGGGAATCCAACGAGCACAAAGCTTACTTACCAATATTTGTGTAAAAGGCGGTCAATTGCTTTCACACCCATCTTTAATGTTGCTTGAATACTCCTGGCGGTAACATGCCCGTCCTCTTCAATCTTGTTTCGTACCAAGACCATATTCTTTTCGATAACTGCCGTTTTTGGATTAGGAGCTCGAAAGTTGTCATTGAAGAAAAGTCGACCACGTTGAAATTCATTGTACCACCACTTTACGGTAGCGAAGGAACACGACTTGTCATCAAACACTCGATTGATTTCCTCAAAACAATCTTTACGGCTTAAGACACGCGTGTAATTGTAAAAAATCACAGCTCGATAACGCTCTTTATTCAATTCCATGATTTCTTGGGAAAACGAGGATGACTTTAAAATTATGTATTTTAAAAACCTTCAGGTATATTTGACAACTTTCACTATAATTAAGCTTGTAAACAACTAAGTTAAAATGTCAAGCAAAATTTGTTTCAAAATATCACAGCCTGCTAGAAAGGCTCAGCAGAAAGAGAACAGGCCTCTTATGAGCTTAAAGGTTAAGTGTTCAATAGCATGATTATTTGCCAATTTCGTGCATCTTTAAAGTGTATACATTTTCTTTCTACTAAAGATATTTATTAAAATCTTCTTCTTCTTTCTAAATCCCATTTATACTACACCATTTTTTGTATTTCGACATTTCCCTTGCCATGGTCCTGACTTCCTGGACGATCTTTCCTTTCTTTCTTTCCAAATCTTTGATGTCCTCCCGTCTAACCCTGGGTATACCTCTTTTCCTTTGCCCGTCGAGCTGCATTTCCAAATTTCTTCTCGAGTATCAGTGTATTCTCAAACGAATAGGATATTCGTATCATCGAAGTTACTTGTTTTCCACGTTTTCCACTACTGGTCCTGGATTAAATTCCTCTATAATACTTCTGCTTTTAATGCAGTCTCTTCTAGTACTGCCTATTACTCTTCTCAAATATATCATCCCTGATGCCGGTCATTTGGATCTATGTTTTTCTACTAACGCCTACGACATTGCTCCATACAGTAATACAGAGGTATATACATAGTTTTAAATGAGTACATCTATGATTTGACGGTAAGTTCTCTTTTGTTTATATTATTACTTATTTGGTAACAGAGTTTGTTTATCTTGCTTATTTTATGCCTCATTTCCTTTCTGTTTTCCCATCTTTGTTGATAATAATTCTAAGGTATTAAATTTTTTCCACCTATTCTTTGTTCAGATGTTTACACTATATTGCAGTTGTCGTGCATTTCCCACTATTATAAGTAACATGTATTTTTTTTAATTTGACATTTTAGTCACGCTGAAAACTTCATTGTGAATATACTACACATCAGCTGTTTCAACCGAACCTCACTTTTAGTGTTAATGCCGTTTGTGTTCGTTTACCTGAATTTCTTAGGTTGTTGTAGATTTTTAACCTGCAGTTTGATAAATCAGCCTTCTTCAACACTAAATTGTGTATTCCGTTAGTGAAATACGTAAGTACAGTGCAGTTTACCTTTTAATAATTTTAACTAAAACAGAATCTTTCTTTACAGAATATCAATGTCAGTGTCTGAAATCTCTACCTGTCGGTTGTTTGTGTTTGGTAACGTAATCTTTTCAAATAAAAAGATTTTGCTACAGAGACATAAAATTGGCTCAACAAGTTCAGTTGTCAATTAGCACCTGCCACAGAATATTAAAGAAAGACACCTAGTTGTATTCCTACCGTTTGCGATCTGTACAACAATTGCACGAAGCTGATTATCCTCAGCGTGTCGAATATTGTCAGTGGTTCCTAAATATCTTCAATGACGACTTATTGGACAAAACTTGTTTCATGGGCAAGACCTGCTTTTATTTAGTTAGATGGATACATTGATTTTCCAAAAATATGCATTTATGGAGATAGGAAAAGCCTAATTTTATGGTAGAAACAACTCTTCATCCTCAAAAAATAGGAGTGTGGGCAGCCATTTCAAGACGTAGAATAATTGGACCATACTTTTTGAAGGTAAAAGTAAGACAAACGAGTTTATTTGTTGAAAAATCAACGAAGATTTTTTTAGGCATTTCGACTGCAGAAAGGTATCGAGAAGAGCCATTCGAACAGCTTCGTGACGATGAACTCAGATTTGGCTTATCCCAAGGCGGGGCCACTGCACACATAACACATGATACCTTAAATATGATACGAACATTTTTCGACAGCTACCTTATCTTACCAAATCGAGCGACCTCATACCATGCGATTTCTTTCTGTGGCCTATTTAAAAAAAACTCCATTTTCCGGCACCACATACATGACCTGAATGAATTACAGCACAAAGTTTTAACTTTATTAGGAACAGATGATTTCAAAATTAAAAATGTTAACTCTCTGAATGTTTTTATTACTAAAATTCGTTCAGAAGTTTTTCAAGCGAGGGATATTCTTAGAACTTTCAATTACATATAATTACAACCAGTTACTAGTCATGAACCCTCAAACTCCGAGGCTTTGGCTTTACGGTCTCCCAAAAATTCATAAAATTGATAATCCCATACCCCCTGTTTGTTCTTTTATCAACATCCCCGTTTATAAGATCACTTCTTTTTAAATTACATTTTACCCAAACACATTACTTATCAAGAGAATTATTCCATAAAAAACTCTCAAGAACTCATCTCTACTCTTATTAAGTTTGATTTACCATCTAAGTTCACCTTGGTCTCTTTGGATGTTTCCAATTTGTTTCCAAGTATTCCTAAAACAGAATGTTTTAACATTATTTCCAATTTCTTAAATAAATCCGAACTTTCTGATATTCAGGTTACTATGCTCTTAAATTTGCTCAATTTGTGCTTCCAACAAGACTTTCTCTTTTAATAATAAAATGTTTATTCAAATCACAGGTCTTCCTATGGGTTCTTGTCTATCCCCCTTAATGGCAGATATCTTTAGGAATTACCTGGAAATTAAAAGAATCTTTAAACATCCTTTTTTACTACAATATTTCGCCTTTTGGAGACGATATGTTGACAACATCTTCGTGATTTTTAAGGGTTCTAAAGATAACCTCAACCAATGTTTGGAAATTTTAAACGATTTACATCATAACATCAAATTCACGGTAGAAATTGAAAATAATACTCCTAATTTCTTACCCTTCCTTGATATTCTTGTTTCCCAATATAATAACATACTGAAATTTAAGATATATAAAAAACCTACCACCACAGATCATGCTATTACTTTTGATTCTTTTCATCCTCTGTGTCACAAATTAGCCTCTTTTAGGTTTTATTTTCAACGCCTAATTCTCTTTTCCGTTAGATGATGATGATTTCAACAATGAACTC
>JABXWE010029430.1:0-16674 GCA_014611495.1 Limonius californicus | reverse complement strand
ATAATCTCTACCAGTATTCAAATAAAAGATTCCAAGTTCCCAACAAAGTCCAAGTTTAATAGTTTTATAATATTACAATGCCTTAATATAATCCATACCAAATTAACATTTGTTATTAAATGATTTAGAATTTCAAATATAAGCTCGGATAACAGTGTTTCTCAAACACATCCGCCGCTTTTCATATTTTGGAAAAAAAAACTCCCCTTATTATTTTCATCTCCCCGACAACCCTGCCATCTGGCCAATTAAAACATTTCAGGAATCTTATTTGTCCTATGCCAACGTTTATTCTATAAATAGAATAAACATTCCTGTTTACATGCTTTGATGTGCCAGTCATTATTTTGTAAACCAAGTAAAATTAAAACATAAGTAACATAAATTACAAAATTCTGTTGAAGTAAGACATCAGCACTGCTATATCACCACAATATATATATATATATATATATATATTCCTGACGGAGGAATACGAGATCACTTTTATAACATACATGAGGAATTCGAGATCATGAGATCCGTTACTCGGATCTCGAATCGCTCCGACCCGTTTGCTTGATTATATACAGTCTAATGCCGATAACGGCAAAGTTTTAGACGGTACTCAGATTCCGCTCAAAAACATACTAATAAATACTGGTAGTTTGTTTGTTCGTGTCGTAGGTGGCGCTGCAGTCAATTTTGTATATAAGTATATGGATTCTATAGCTGCATACGAGCTCCATGTGACAACTACGCATGGATCTCGTTCTGCTCAGTTAAAAATCTTTTGTATATAAAAAATGATTTAGTAGACAGTGTTTGCGGATCTAGCAGTCAATATTCTAGACATAACAGTTAGTTTCAAACCAAGTTCGAGTTGTTGTTTATAGCAGTATGCAGCCTAGGTTATCGTTCTGTGGTGTGCAGTTTAACAGTTATAGCGATTTAAAACATGTCGTTGAACAGAACGCAAAAAATCTTGCAAATAGCATTAATGCAAAGAAAACAGAAAAGCGGTAAGTGATTTTTTACTCTTTTATGTATTTTAGCAGCTTACTGATTCATGCTAAAATCACCGTGTAAACTAATAATTAACGTATCTAGATGTAAAATTTTTTCTGTTGGTAGATTAAAAGATTAACCCTGGTACAACCAAGAGTGGACAAATATAGTATGCACATTTCAATTTTCTTGTCTGATGTTTTTTCAGTTGGGACAACCTGTATAATGTATTCGATTTTATAATGATCAATACATTTATTATGTGCTCTCAAAAATATTTTCTAATGAAGCATTGTCGCCAGTGGACACTAAGTAACGTTTTGGTCCAACTTGAAAATTGGAAAGTTCCATACGATACATTTAAAAAAATTATTAGAAAAGATCGACCACGTCGATTTGTAAGTTTTCGTCATCGATAGACATGGAAATCTGCATTTTCTATGTTTTCCCTTTAAAGCACTTATAGTTTCTTCAACATTCGTTATTCATTTTACAGAATCGAAACGGTTTTTTTAAATCACCATGTTAAATGTCTCCTATATTGTTCTTCGTTTATCTTCTTTCCTCTAAATATCTTTCTTACTATTTTCCTTTCAAAAACCTTCAGCTTCTCTTGGTCTCTTTCTGTGAGGCACATATTTTCCGCCGCATACGTCACCTCCGGTCTTATCACTGTTCTGTATACTCTTAATTTCGTCTTCTTACTTATCTTTTTGTTATTCATTATCATTTTGTCTCCGTAGTATGCTTTATAGCCCGACTGTATCTTCTGTTCTATCTCTTCCCTTCCGTTGTTCTTTCTATTTATTATTGTCCCTAAGTATTTATAACTTTCTACTTCTTCTATATTATAGTTTCCTATTGTTATTACTCTGTTGTTAACTCGTTCCTTTTTTCTTGTAATTTTCATGTATTTGGTTTTCTCTTGGTTTATTTCTAAACCTCTTTCTTTTGCTTCTTTACTTATCATCTCCATTGTGTCTTCCAAACTTTTCCTATCCCTTGCTATCAGTGCTATGTCATCGGCATATGCTACCACTTGTATCGATTTCTCTATTATTGTTCCTTTAATTTCGCATTCTTTCATTATTCCTTCTATTGCAATATTAAACAGTGTTGCCGATAATCCATCTCCCTGTCGTACTCCTTCATATATTTCTATTTTTCTGTTAATCCTTCATGTGTTAGTATTTCTGCTTTCAATCTTTACATAGTCATGTTTATTAATCTTATCAGTTTTTAGGTATCCTCATTTTCCTCGCATCTCTTTTAATCGATCCTCTTTTAACTGTATCGAATGCCTGCCTGTGGTCTATAAATACTATTTCCACCTCTATGTCTTGTTCATAGCACTTTTCTACTATTTGTTTCAGCGTATGGGTTGCATCTATTGTTGACCGCCCTTGTCTGAATCCATTCTGGTACTCTCCTATTCTTTCCTCTGTAAACTTATTTAACTTTTTTAATATTAATGTTGTTAGTATCATCTACACTAAATTCAGTAGGGTTATCCTTCTATATTTTTCGCAAAGCATTAAGTCTCCTTTCTTTGGTATTGGTATTATAATTCCGGACCTCCACTCCTCGGGCATTTCCTCTTTCCTCCATATTTGCTTCATTAATTCGTAGATCCTTTTGTCGACTTCCTCTCCTCCTTCCTTCAGCATTTCACCGCATATACTGTCTGGTCCTGCGGCCTTTCTTTTTATCAAATTTTTTATTACCTCGCCAGCTTCTTCTTCTAATGGAGAAAATATTAGAAAACGAGAATATAGTCAGAGTAATAAAATCCAAAAGAATAAGGTGGTACGGATATATAAATCGGATGAGTAAGGAGAAAGTAGGGAAAAAGATGACAAAGTGGAAGCCACAGACGAGACCAAGGGGGAGGCCAAAAGTACGCTGGGAAGAACAAGTAGTGGAAGACTTAAAAAGAGTGAGTGTCACAGGATGGGGGAGAAAATGAGAAACAGAAGAGAATGGAAAAAAATTGTGAGAAAAGCAGCAAGACACATCAACTTATAAGAGAAGGAAGGAAAAAAGAGAGCAGAAGTGTAGTGAAGTAGTGTAGTGGAGTGACGCACCACCAACACTGAAACAGTCAAAAGAGCCCCTACGGGCGGCTTCAATTTCTACGAGAATATATAGCCTTTAATAATAATAATGTTAAATGTACTCTTAATTTTTTTTTATATTTTTCCATTTTTTTAGCAGATGGTGTGCTGGAGCGGTCTTCCGTGAGCTCGTCCGAGCCCTTTAAAATTTGCTACATAAAATTTGCAAGCTCGTTGTGGAAATGAATTTTTTAAACTATTCCTTTGTAGTTTATACTTAAAAACTGCCTTTTGGAGTTTGTATGTGTGCACGTTTTCATATTTTTTAAACAAATGCATTAATTACGTTGGAATTCATACAATGCTGCTTCAGAGCAAGCCTGGCCTTAATTTACTGCCGGTCATCCCCAGATCAGAATTCGGTAAATACCCAGCGTTTACAATAAATACTTGGATCGAATACAATACACCCACGTACTCTGCAGTACACATGGTACTGTACAATAATATACACCTCCGTAGTGGCTCAAAATCGTAGCATTAATTGAATACAGCAGTAAATTAAAAAAATTGCCTCCAATAAAACTCTTAAATTCCTTTGTTTTATTTACTGTTGTTATTAACGCATCACAACTGCACATTAAAACATGAAAAAAAAGAGAAAAGTGATGAAGAATTAAAAACGTTTTCAATGTTTGCTATCCAGAACCCTAGCAACTATATGTCGTCGGCATAAAATCATAAGCGGCATATGTATCGAAGCTAGGGAATGAGCTAATCTTGTAAGAAATGAATCCCCTTACACCAGCCTCCCCTCATGCACTCGTTAGCCTTATAGAACAAATTTAGTCTCCTTGGCGAAAAACGTTTTAAAACTTTAAGTTTTATTTTAAAGCATAAAGTGAATAATAATTATAATATCAAATAATTTAGAGATTCTTTTTAATTCTTTTAATGCTTTTCTTGTTTTAATTGTAATATTTAAATGGTTTCAACATCATATATTACCTATTTTTGCATACTCACTTTTCAAAGAAAAAGCAGAAACAACAATGAGCCCGTTGTTAAAATATTTCCAGCACACCACTGATTGTAATCCTTTATGGGGGTGTTTGAAATTTTACCCTTAGCCTGATTTAGAGTTTGACGATGACTAAAGGGAAGCATAACGGACGCACTTGTGGCTCATTTTTTTGCCTTTTTTCATTTGCTTTAGAACTTCACAAAACTTGTGAGAAAATGTATTATTTTTAACAATAAATGCTTGTTATTTTAAAATTGTCTTTAGCAAACTTATTTTCCAACTTAAATTAGCATGCCATGTTGCGGAGAATATTTGTAACGCAACAATGTCCCCCGATTTTCCCTTGTCAGTAGTTATGAACCAAAATCTAAGGAGCAAATTAGAGTTTAAGGAATCCGAATTAAGAAGGGTTAGATTAATAATAATAGCTAGCTACATTCCAAAAAAGAGCACTTACTTAATAAAAAGTGTATTTCGCGTCTGTGCAATAGAATGCTCCATAATACGATATACAAAGTTCACTTTGTCCATTAATAAGAGATCCAAATATCTGGCAACACTGCATCGTACTCGGATTCCTCAATAATATCTATATATATATTGTACGGTATATAAAAGGATCTCACAATGCCATATTTTATTAGGATCTCAAAATCCACAGTTCTACATTATGGAATTTTTTTTATTATTTAAGTAAATTCGCATTTGAAAGAATTTTTTGAAGATTATTTGGTTCTATATAAAACATGCATGGCAAAATTGTTCTGTGCGTATTTTAAAACATGGATCTCGGATTGAAACACAAATTGTGGATCTCATATTCCACATTTCGGAGTTTATACATACTTTAATTTAAATCTTTACAAGGCAAAGTCTGAGGTCTGGATTTACATGACTAAAAATTTCCTTTTCTTCAATTTGTAAAATGTATCTGTTTATTAGCTATTACACCAGAAAAATAGTAATAATTTTATAAACATTTTATTTACATTTACAACCGGCTCTAAATCGTAAGAATGCCAATGACTCATTAGTTGTTGAAATGAAAACGCCAGGTAAAAACGACCTTTTTTTCTCATTCATTCATACTACCGTTCCTCCCCCCGGAACCGATTTCGCATTACTTCAGGGGGGCGGGCTTCCCTTACACACTAAACATTCACCCTAAACTTAACTAAGCGAAATGCGGTCGTCCCAGTCGGGATTCGAACACCCCAGCCGATCGGCCACCTTTCGTTATGATCTCGACGTGTGTACGTCCTTCACAGCCCTCCCGGCGTTTAGTAAACAAAGTATAGGTATCTTTGTTTAACTCATTGCTTTTAAGATAATGCTTTCTTTTCTGCATCATTGTATGCAACTTGGCACGTATTCTTTAGACCCAGTGATACTCAACCAGTAAGAATTTGGCCGACACCTAACCAACAGGATAGGTTGTATTGAAAGACGCAATAGAGCTATCGGGCTTAAACCAGAAAGATAAATTTAGTACTTCATGTTTCTTTTTGAATGTGATATAATCTACGTAGTAATTCACGATTGAAACCGCTTTACTAGTAGTAAATGTAAACCTACTTTCATAAAACTTCGCTCCTGAGTGAAATTACTAATGTTTATCCCAGCAAAAATATAGTTGCTCTATTCTTCTTCATAAATTATTTATTTAGTTTCACTATTTACTAATAACACATTTAGACTTTTCGTTATGCATACTTACCTTGTGAACGCAGCAAATAAAATAATATCTAAAACTTAAAAGGATTGATTTGGGTTTAATAATTTTATTAAAAATAAATTACGCTTTTCAGTTACTACACTCAATAAACATTACCGATAAATTAACAAATTGCGTTTCGCACTTAATACAAGAAGTATTTTAAAATGAAGATACAATAAACTTTATTTTTGAGAAAGATGTGGATATTATTCTTCAGCCAAAAGTTGAAAATCCACGTTTGATATTGGCTGTGGATAAATCAACAAAATTGGTTTTGAGGTTCTATCACAATATTTACACTTGGACCCCTCTTCTTAAATAATATTTTGACACAACTTAGAACTAGTGATAATATACATCAAGAAGAATGGAACACGTCAGTATCGTACGTATCCAGCTCAGAGAAGAGCTGTGGTAGACATTTTGAACCGCACTCTTTTTTAAATTGTTTGTTACCTACACACAACTTTATTCAATCAAATGATCGAATTTTAAGAGGTTGCACGATGAATTTTGCAACGACTTTTCCAATTATCCGAAATTTGAAGGTATCAACCACAATAGAGAAACTAAATATTATGATGAGTCTGATCGACGATTTTTTAAAAACGAATTTAGTTTTTGTTGATCTAAAAGACATGAACCGTACTATATACAACGTTACTGTAGATGTAATGTTAACACCCTATTTTTCTAGAACATTAATTACTGCGGACTCTGACCGTAGTGTTTCTATTTTTTTGTCCAAGATATTTTTCTATGGAAAATGCATGATGATCTTCGCTCCTATTCCTACACGTGTGCATTGTTAATTGGTGCGTGATTGCTTTATACCTTTATTATTCAAATTACCGAAACATGTTACTAAGAAAACGCCATAGAAGTATATTGTGGACAACCCAAAATCATTTTAGGACATAGAAGGTGTTTGGTTTATATGCACTTTATTACAAAGATTTATTAATCTTTCTTCCCCTAAATTTACTTGGTTAATTGAAACATCGCTTGGCTTACTACCCCAGGTGACCCATATTCTTAAGTTTCTTCTCTTTCCCGACGGATTTGCATAAAACACCCTGTACTTAAATTTACTTATTGTTTCTAAAAGATCTAGGTTATAATTGTAAAATAAAAGCTCTTTAGGAATTCTATGATCGGAAAGTTGACGAAACAGCGATTTTGGTGAAAATGGTGCTACCAATTCATGATTATACGACTTTTACAATTACTCTCTGGACAAAAGCCTCTAGACATTAACCCCTCGTCAATAATCTCCCGGGACAATAACCTCCTGTTTAGAAAAACACCCCGTGTAAACTTATCCAAACATAATAATTACAAGACAAGGTTGATGGCGCAACGGATTGTTTGGTTAGCTCTACTATAAACGCTACGGGTTAAGAAATGTAAATAAATTCCAATATGTTAGCAACAGTTATACCTTTTACGCCAAATTCACATTATTTATATTTATATTGCATATACGAGGCTTATTCGGAAACTACGGGCCTTTTAGGTATTTCCGCCGAATAAAGGGCGTAGTCAGTTTTATGCATTTCTAAAGTTGATGTCGGTATAACTTCAAGTAGACTATATCGTCATGGCATTTTTTATTTGTGTAAGGCTTAGCGTCTCTAGTGGAAAAAGTTTGAAATTCTAGTGATAATGAAATTTCGGACGACCGGCCAGTTTAATCACACTACTTTTGTACTTCCGTTTTCATTGCTAGCTGAGTTATGATTTTACGAGTCAATATCTTTGCAATAAAGTTATAAAGTTATTGCCCTTGTACAGAGATGGCACATGTAGTACCGACATAACGTCAGGAGTCTTACTAAAGACACGATTTGTCATTTTAAACTGTCAACACTATAGTAATAGTAAGTTGTTACTTGAACTGTGCCCATTAATGTCCATTATTAAAACCAAAACCTGTAACAGGAATACATTATCATGTTCTCTGTTAATAACTGTGAATACTTTTTACCGATCCATGTCGTAATTTATAATGTAATAATTGGGATGAAAAAATTTATTAACACTGGCATATTCGTACGCTACACTTCCCAATGATATAATTGTTCTCAATTTATATTTTAATTTGTTCATATAAATACGATTTTATTAAATTACTTCCTACTGTGTACATTTCTGCTAGAACACAAAAGTATAATTAATATTCACATCATGCCCCAATTTTTATTACTTTAATGTTTTATATACATTGCATATTGGTTCCTAATGTCTTACATATATTCTTTCGGTACAACATGAAATACAAAAACAGCTTCCTTAAAAACTACTAATTAATCAATCAATAACCCAATTATTCGAATTGCTAAATATTTATGTTATAGCAATTAAAATATGAAGTGGAAACCTTTTATGAGGAGTCTTGTTATAGAACTGTAAGAAACTGTATTATCTTAGCAATTCTTTCTGTGGATAATTACAGACAATAAAACACGGCTTCGTCAATAAATTTCTTCATTAAAGGATTTTCATCGAGCTTATCCATTTCTGCGTAGACTGCGCTTTTGAGTTCCTTTATAGTATTCAGAGTGTATTCAAAACTGCCGCACTTTTCTAGTATAGATAAGAATTTCTTTTTAACCTCTACATCAGTGGTCCGCTCGCGTAATATATCTATTAACAGTTAAGAAAAACATTTAGTTGTGGTAGCAGCTCAACAACTGGCATAACGGAATATGAATATTATTGAAGGGACGTTTTAAAGGGATTCACTGCCTTAAATGTGATCTTTTATTTTAAACAACAATCAAAAATCTTATTCAGCTGTTCAAGGAATTTTGATTAAAAATTATCTATTG
Source organism: Limonius californicus (assembly GCA_014611495.1). Classification (NCBI taxonomy): domain Eukaryota; kingdom Metazoa; phylum Arthropoda; class Insecta; order Coleoptera; family Elateridae; genus Limonius; species Limonius californicus. The sequence continues at coordinate 8,061 of JABXWE010029430.1, read as the reverse complement.
CAACTACAAAGGATACCTTTTATTACTTGTCCTTCTTTTGGGAAGTTATTAATAGCATGGACAATGGGAAAACTGAATTTTCCTTCAGTTATATCTTCACAGAAACCTTTGCTGTCGAAATACTGAAAAGTTAACATGTAATAAAGTCATAACTAAACACATCAACTTACAGACTGGCAATGCAAATTTTGATAATCATCGTTAATTTGAAAATATATTCCAAGAGTTATTAGCATTTTAGAGCGTCCGTCTTCTGCTTCGGGGCCAATGCATTAATAATTCGTTGTGCTAGGATGAATCCTATACCTGTTTCTGAAAGAGCAATTATGTAACTAATACATAAAACAAATAATGCCACATACTTCTGTAAACCATATGGAGATATTCTTCTTCGGTTGGACAAATATAATTATCCCGCCAGTATAGTTCCAATCCTTGACCTGCTATTACCTGCCTGATATACGAGATAATTATTTTACTAAACTGAAAATAGTATCGAATTAATGACAATTTTAAGTGTATTATGCGATTGTTTTGGAAACTACTAGAACGTTTCAATGAACAATTAAGTTACCTTTCTATCTCCTAACTCCTGCATCGTGCTGAATATGCGGAGTTGGAGAAAGTCTATTCCAATTAACGTTTTTGGAAGACCATATACTGTATGGGCAGTTGGAATACCCCGTCTCAGCTCGGAATGATCTTGAATGTCATCAAGTCTGTGAAAACACACTTCTATAATACCAAATTTAGAAACAAAAAATGTATTTCCTTTCCGTGTAAGGGTTGAACACTTAACGTCTGTCCACATACTATTGCGTTTTAGTTTCTTTAGGATCAAAGGAGCCGGATGTCAGTACTCTTGTACGAAAGCACTTGTTCTACCATTTGTTTAACCTTCGTACTACCAACAGGGGTGCACCTGAACCTCACTGCTCGTTTGTTTGTCGTAATTTTTTGTGTACCGCTGCCATGTGCTTCTCCTTTTTTTTTATTGTTGTTTAGTATATGTACTTTCCTAATAATTCAAAATATTTCGAAAATATGTAATCAATTATGATTTTTTTTATTTTTTGGCTCTGGGTTGCACCTGCACCCCTGTTGGTGCTCTTTGTTCATTTTAATAGTGCGTTCTATATGCTCCATAGTCCATATTCATGTTTGAACTTGTGTAGGACGCCCCAAACAGGCTTATGTTAGACTTGTGGTAACATGGGTGTGAGAGATTGTATATAAACTAGACGATTCGTGGAACGCATTTTAGTCTTATCCAAACTGCTTCAGTGTGTTATCTAGTTGCAATTGGTAAATATGCCTTTTCAACCAAGAAATAGTGCAAAGCTGACTGATGCGGAGCTAGAGGCTTATCTAGAGGATGATTTTGAAGATCCGAAGTTTTCCAATATTTTACAGCAAATGAATGATGAAGAAAATGAGATTGAAGAGGATCATGTGGAAGAGATTGACGATGAAAGTAGTAATGAAGAAAATGTGTCTTCTGGTGAAAGTGACTAAGAAAATGTGGGGGATAACATTTATAAAGCTAAAAATGGTGAAGTTTGGTCAAAAGTACCGATCAAAAAATTTAGACGTAATATTTCAAACATTCTGAAGGTTCCACCAGGACTAATTGCCTATAGCTCAAGATTTGCAAGTATGCCTGAGGTTTTACAGTGTTTTATATCCGACGACATTATCAACATCATTGTAAAGAAAACTAACAGAAAAGCCAATTACCTTTATGACGTATGGAATGCCAAGAAGTTACCAAGGAAAAGGGTTTGGTGCGACACCAACAAAATCGAAAGCCATGCTTACATTGGTTTACTTATATCAATGGGAGCATTACAAGCAAGAAAAGAACCCGTCGAAATGTTGTGGAATTCAGATCCTTCCCAATATTTGCTGCAGTAATGTCTCGAACCAGGTTTGAACATATAACAGCGTTTATGAGATTCGATAATTTTTTAACCAGAGAAATTCGCAGAGCACAAGATAGACTCGCTCCAATCAGAGATATATTTGACCTATTTGTGGAAAACTGTAAAAAGGCTTACAATCCCGGATTGCATCATACGGTTTACGAGCAATTAGTAAGTTTTAGAAGAAGGGCACCTTTTCGTGTATACATGAAGAGTAAGCCCGACAAATACGGAATCAAGGTGTGGGCTATTGTAGACTGCTAAAGTTGCAAACATGCAAGTTTATTTGGGCAAACAGGGGAATAATCCTGAGAAGAATCAGGTTCAAAGAGTGTTTATGGACATGGTGAATCACTTAAAACCTGGACATGGAATAACAGTTGATCAATTTTTCACTAGTTTACCTCTAGCGGAAGCTCTATTGAATAAACATTTTACTGTATGCGGAACCTTGAGAAAAAATAACCCATACATTCCGAGGCAACTTCTACCCGATTCAAAGAAACCAATGTTCTCCACTATGTTCGCTTACAAAAGAAATGTAACATTAGCATCATATGTGCCAAAACAAGGAAAAGCAGTGATTATGATGTCGATTGAACACCATGATGATGCTGTTTCCGGAGAAGAAACCAATTGCAAACCGGATATTATTCTGCATTATAATGCAACAAAAGGCGCAGTCAATTCAGTGGATTATATGGCAAAACAATATACCGTGCGTAGAAAAACAAATCGTTGGCCAATGACAATATTTGGTCATTTGATTGATATGGCGACATTGAATGCTTATAAACTGTAGGTGATCAAACATCCAGTCAAACAAAATTTAGTGTTAGAGGACAGAAGAAAGTTCCTGCTAAATTTAGGTAGAGCACTTGCCGTTCCTCACATTACCGCCCGCTACCAGAAAAGTAAGACTAAACTCCAAAAGAATATCACACGAGCAATTTTCATTGTGTTGCCTCAATTGGAAGATAATGAAGGAAAAACCGAGGCACCAAATGAAGTACAAGGAAGCTGCTATTTGTGCGAAAGAAAAAAAGATAGGAAGTCTAGGCAGCATTGTATAAAATGCAAAAACTTTGTAGTGAACATTCCTGTCGGAAAGTGATGTGTAAGAATTGCGACAGTAAAATGCAAGAAAATTCAACCGCGAATGACGTTGACTTGTAAAACATTCTGTAGTTTAGGTATAGGCTACAAACTTATTTTTATCCATTAATTCTCAAACACCCTGTATGTGGTATTATAATTTTTGATGTTAAATAACATAAATATAGACAATCTATCAATATAATGTGGTTTAATTATTTATAGAGGTACAAATAGCCCAAAAGTTCGTTGGGGTGCATTTGCATCCCTGTATAGGGTTAACGTCACAAACAAGTGTTGGTAGTAGGAAGGTTAAACTGTCAAACAACGAAGGGCAAACAAAGTTTGATGAAATGAATTTGAATGAAAGACTTCGTTGTGAAATTTTTAATCTTTTTTCCAACAATCCACAACATCAAACAAGACCATTTGTTCGAGGATTATGTGTTATTGAACGTACTGTTAGAAGGGCTATACAGAAGTGTATTAAGGATGGTTCAATTAAAAATAACCGGCAAAGTGGCCGTCCTTAAGGTACTGGAAATAAGATTTTAAGAAAAAGGTTTTACAAAATCTTAAAGAACCGATCAGTTTGAACTCGATATACGTATAGTAAAAACTGCAGTGGTGGCATAGTCTGGTGCAAAAATTAAGAAAAGGCAGCTGTAGTAACTTTAAAAAAAAAGACACCTAAACGAACACCCGAACAACTGGAAAAGGAAATACGTGCTAAAAGAGTTTATGATAAACATGTGTGCATTGTTTTAGATGATGAGACATATTTAAAATCTGATTTCTATACGTTGTTGGATCATTAGTACTATAATGTATTGTCAAGAGAGAAGGTTCTTACAGAGGAATCTTCGGAGTGTTTTGAAAAATGTGCAAAAAAATGCCTTTGTTTTGCAAACCATTTGTGAATGTGGTAAAAAGAGCGCACCATTTTTTACAACTGGCACAATAAACACTGAAACCTACGTCAAATAGTGTCTACAAAAACAATTACTTAAATTTTGTATGGAACATGAAAAAAATACATTGTTTTGGCCAGAAACCTTACAATGGCATTTAAGGAACCACATATACGTAACAATACGTCAAATCATTGTATCTTGTTTACTTCATAATAAGTAAAAGAGACACAAGAACTTGACGTTTCAGTTCCTTGGTCTTTTTTTATTTTTTCATTCATTCATACTACCGTTCCCCTCATGGAAACCGCTTTCGCATTACTTCAGGGGGTTGCGGGCGTTCCTTACATACTAATGATTCATGCAACATGCACCCTAAACGTCACTAAGCGAAATGCGGTCGCCACAGTCGGGATTCGATACCTCGACCGATCGGACCGAATTTCGCGTAACCTCGAGTGGCAGTGCGTATCCGCACTACTGCTTCGAGACTCCAAGTTCCTTGGTCTACTCGTTAATAATCATTCTATGTAATATAATTACTACTCACAATAGACTGGTATTATGTATATAATATGCAAACTCTTCAATTTGTTGAATTTTCTCCTCAGGCAAGGGCGTCCAGTAGGCCAAAACTCTCACAAGAGTTTGCCTGATTTTCTTTCCGGGAATTGAGGTTATGTACTTGAACGGCTTTAAAAGTTCCTTCAGGAGAACAGAATCAAGGTTTATACGAAAGTGTATTTGTTGAAATAATTCGTATCTCTTACCTTCTCCATGTCGTCGCCATCTAAGCTCAGCGGGTAATGTAGAGAATTCCGAATTGGTGGCATATTTACGACCGACATTGTATTTAACTGTTCAGAAATGAAGGTGTTAGTAAGTATCGACGAACCTGAAAAAGAAAATATTGAACATGTTGTGGTTACCGAGGTAGACTGTTTAAGCAATAATACTGGAGGCAGAAATTTTTATATATATATATATATACACAGGGTGTAACGTGAAGTGATGTCATCTACATAAGTATGTATTTGGAAATGCTCCCCAAGAAAGTTATGGACATAATAAATTCTTAAAAATTAAAGCGTTTTCCAGGATAATAAAGTAGCTACAAACGAAGAGTCGCAGACACGCATTTTATGGCCGTTTCTATCGAGTTCGGTATGAGAATCAGGTAAATCGCGATCCTAATGTTAAGACATTGTACAAGGCAAATTGGAGTTTGATGGTTTGGCGCTGCCTTTAGGAATAGTTATTACACTCTTGCCATCTTCAAACTGCACAAGCCCTAAAGCCAGCTGATTATCCAAATAGGTTCCAGTTCTATATATGGCTGCAGCAACGTTGTGTGCAGGATCCTAATTTTACGAGTAAGAATTTGTTTATTGATGAGGCAAGTTATACCAAAGAGGGAATTATAAATTCGCACAAACTTATGTTAATTTTTTGGAAGAGATTTTTCCGAAATTGCTGGAAAATGTGTCTCTCATGACACGACATCGTATATTGTTTATGCATGATGCTGCTCCCACCCACTTCAGCCGCCAAGCAAGAAATCACATGGATAATGTTTTTCTATTATGATAGATAGATCGAGGTGGATCTACTGCTTGATCAGTAAAGTCTCCGACTTGAATGCTTTAGATTTAGTTTTTCTGGAGTCACTTAAAAAGTATGGTGCACCAAACGGATGTACCTGGTAAAGTTGAATTGGGGCGTCGGATTGAACAAAGTTACGCAGCCATTCGACATACTGCTAGAATATTCGAACGCGTTCATTCATCGCTGTTATGATGTGTGGATGCTTGCATCAGACTTTATGGAAGCAATTTTTAGCTATTATTATAATTATTAGTTATTAAGTATTAAAGTAAACATTAGAAATAAACAAAATATATTCTTACGTTATTTACATTAGTAAAGCACTAGGGTTACCTTTTATATTTCGTTATTAGAGAACAGAAACAAATATTTATCATCAAAAATGGCTTTATTGTTTTTCAAAGTATTCTCCATGAAGATACAGTTTTGCATGCGTGTGAACCAAATTTCGAAGGACTTTTTCCACTCCAAAACATGCATCAATCGCTTCTTCAGGTGTCGAAAAACGTTGCTATTTATTTTTGATGTTCGGGAATAAAAAGAAGTCATTGGGTGCCAAATCAGGACGATACGGCGGATGATTCAACAAATCGACGTTTTGAGTGCTCAAAAAGTCACTTGTTCGAGCCGATGTGTGAGAGCTCGCATTGTCGTGGTGGAGAATGATCCGTCTTCGGCCGTTGGTTTTCTTTATTTCTTCGAAGACTTGTGGCAAAAATGGTTGTGTACCATTCAGAATTGACCGTTCTACGTTGCACCAATGGTACGGTTGCGACATGTCCAGTTTTTCCGAAAAAACAGGCGACCATTTGCTTCGAAGTGCTTCGAACACGAACGAATTTTGTTGGGTTTGGATCGCCTTGGAAGACCCATACAGTTGACTGCTGTTTACGTTCGGGCTCATACGCGTAGATCCACGATTCGGCACCTGTCACGATGACATACACATGTTTTGAAGTACCGCGGTCCAATTTTTTGAGCATTTCTTGCGACCACTTGACACGAGCTTGTTTTTGGGGAAAAATGTATGTACCCAGATGGAATATACATCAGGGAAACCGAGATACTCAAGAAGGTGCAAAAGGAGACCTCGTAGATTACCCTAAATATAACATAGATAGTTTACTCTACGAAAGCACTAAGTACTTATATCAGCGATGATTAGAAGAATATCTAGTTCTGAGGAGGAAATCTTCGAAACAAAATACAACAACATGATAGAAAGCATCCATAAAGCTGCGCGAGAAGCCATAGGTACGAAACAAAAAATGAAAAGTACGTAACAAAATGTGGTGGACAGGAAACATTTAAAAACTAATAGAACGAGAGAAACAACTATACCTAAAATGGCTAAATACCAAAAACCCAGAAGACAAGAAAGCATTTAATAACATCAAAAGAGAAACGCAGCGGAAGATAAATTACCTAAAAAATTAAATGTGGGATAGGAAATGTCAAGATATAGAAGGATACATAGGAGGAAGAAAATGTACAGAAGCCTGGAAATTTATTGAAAGAATTAGAAAAACCGGTAGGGATAATGTTAATATATCACAGAAACAATGGAAAAATCACTACGAACAATTATTGCAAGAAAACAGACCACAATATACTCAAGATGCTTTACAAATTAATATAGAAGGAGAAATAGTTGAGATAGATGAAAACACCGTAAAGAAAGCCATTACAAAACTGAAGAACGGAAAATCCTGTGGACCAGAAGGAGTATATGCAGAATTACTGAAGAGTGGTACGGACAAACTAGTTAGGACGATAACACAACTATTTAACGAATATCTAAATGGTCAAGAAGTCCCGAGAGAATGGAAGGTGGCTCATATATCATCGATCTATAAGAAAGGTAACAGGAATGATTGTGATAATTATAGAGGAATTTCAGTAACGAGCTTTATTAGTAGACTATATGGAAGAATACTGAGAGACCTGATAGGAAAAGAATGCCCAGAGGAGGAAGACCAAAACGGATTCAGAGGTGGAAGATCATGCACGGATGACGTATTTGACATGAAACAGATAATCGAAAAAAGAGCAGCGGTAAATCTAGAAACCCATATTCTATTTATAGATCTAACCAAAGCTTATGACAATATACCCACCTGCAAGTTATGGGAAATACTACAGAGTACAAATATCAGTCAAACCTTGATCGCCGCTACTAAGAAATTGTATGACGATGCGGTCTCGAGAGTTAAGATAGAGAACAAATTATCTGCACCATTTAAGATAACAAAAGGTCTCCGACAAGGCTGTTGTATATGCCCGACATTATTTAAGATATACATTAAAGACGTGTTAATAAAATGGAAACAAAAATGTTCGGGGATGGGAATACCGTTAGAGAACTCAACTGTTTACAGCCTACAGTTTGCGGACGACCAATCAGTAATAGTAGGGGACAAAGAAGATCTTGAATATATGGCCCGCAAGCTAAAGGAAACGTATAGGGAATGAGGACTCGCAATGAACATCCAGAAAACCAAATATTTGAACATTGGCAGTGATATCCA
>JABXWE010029429.1:0-20574 GCA_014611495.1 Limonius californicus | reverse complement strand
TTTTTTTACACTAAACTCAGTATGTATGAATTCAAAATAACAAGCTCTTTCAAAATCTGTAAAAATATATAGGGTGTCCCATTTAAATTAAAGAAGTTGATGGCATTTCCAGTTAAACCGGAAGTATATTATTAACAAAAAAATTTACATCAGATGCATTTTGTTCCATTGCACTTGCCTGCAAATTTTCATAAATATCGTTCTTTTCGTTTAAAAGATATTTACTTGGTTCCATACTTTATCCCAACCCTGTATAATACGAGTAAGTTAATTACTGTATGTATTTTTTGATTTTGTCCAATAAAAATTATTATACTTGATTTTACAACTTTTATTTAATTATTCTTGCAATTTTTGCATATTTTGCTGCATATATGGCCCAAGTATGCATATTTTCCAAAAAACCTCTCCATATATATGCGCATATATTTCAATTTTGTCGTGCATATTATCCGCTCTTTAATAATAAGGATTGCAGGTAATATAAAAATTGATTGTTTCTTGCTTTACTTCGTTGAAATTCACGTTAGTTAATAAGTCGAAACAATATTATTAACAATTTCAACAAGTTTTATTGAAGCATAATTTTCCAAAGCAATACAAGAATCACGTCGAAATACGCACAAAGCAGCAGACAGCCTATAAAACCTGTTAACATTTCTACTAATATTACTGTGACTTATTAATCCGAAAGGTATTTTTTATGTAAGACAGAAGATATATCGATTACTGACTTGTTGGGCTTATTTAAAAAAAAGGATTGACCAACAGAAAGTAAAATTTGAAAAATGGTATATGATTTTTTCAAAACTAGAATTAAGTTCAGGTAACAAACTGGTTACAATCGGGGCTGATGCAATTTCATATTCGTTTACGATAACCACGTAAAACTAAATTGAGATCAAATCAAATGCGTTACATAATTAATGAAAAAGGTAACAGCATTAATTGTACGAATAAACAAATAAACAGCTGTACTTAATACTCGGTGAGCGTGCAACTAAAATGTAGGATAAATATTTAAGCAGCCGCATGTGGGTGCGAGACATTTCTGAATTGAAGACGATTCCGTCGTTTCCTCGTTTCATAGCCCACTTCTATTTTTAATCAGGCTTTTAAGTGGCAAGCTTCAACGGTTTTTATTATAGCTAACTATACTAAGAGGTGTCAACTGTGAAGCCACGGTTACACAGGCAATTCTATTGTTGTGTGTGTTTTGACTCGCAGGCACGCCTCTGCGCTAATTTTAGTCGGTGTCCTTATTTCAGTAATTTAGAAAAAATGTATTAGTTTAGACAAACCCACACAGTTTTTAAGTTTAAGTCTAGAAGTATGAAAATATCCTATCTACTAAATAGTTTACGGATTAATTGAAGTTCTAACACAATTGAAAATGAAAAATGTAATTTCTGAAAACCACGGAATGATGAATATTTCACAACCTTCATTGCATAGTGATTGATTGTGCACTTTATTACTTTCAGGCTGCAGAAAATCGAGTCGCTTTTCCTACTATACCTTGATATACAAGTGGTTATAAACAGATTTGCCGTCACGATGTATTGATAAGAATTTATGGTTTGAAGACCCAGAAAACAAATAAATAATTTCGTATATCGAAAATAAGGAATTCAGGAGTGTACGACACTGGTTTCGACATTCAAAAACTAATACGGGAACTGTCCATCATTCTTATCTCAAACCGATATCTCCGTACAAACAGAAACGTATATCTACGCACTTGATTGTTGTTGGAAGATGCCTTAACTCTCTTTATCATTTACTTAACGGCACGACGTGAATTACGACTTCACTTTTACATTTTATTAAAATTGACTCGTGCGAACATTTTCACGAGGATTTCGAGCAACACGAAAATGTTGTTGCGCGACTAAAACCCACAGTAAAACAAATCCCGTTTTGCGCGAAAACGATTCGAAAGTAAAGGTAACTGCTTTGCATTATATCCGAAAGAACGCTAGTAAAAACGTTACCAAAAATTTATTATACCTTAACAAACATGCAAAGGAAATAAAGCTGCAAAGAAATCGCGAGGTTAATGCTGTAAGAAACGCTTTTCGTGGTTTGTTTAGGTGAAATAATCAATAAGTCTGGTATTGATTAATTCTGGTGGCCACGCAACAAAGTGTTAACAGTAGGTGTGGGTGTGGAGCCCATACGCACCATGCAAATATTTCACTTCGTTAATAAATCAACGTTTAGGATATGAATTGGTAATGGAAATTGCCTCCCTTTTTTTACGGGTTTCCGGTAATTGAGGGCGCCTCTTACAAAAAATGTACTTAAGGAATCTGACATGAAAATTCGTTTTAGGCTAGTTCAATCTTTTTAGACAAACGATTTTGGAACGCTTTCCTTATAAATATAATTCAAATAGAACAAGTATATGGGTTATTGATACTATATGCATTAGACACAAACAACTGGAAAAAGTGAACTAAACACTTCGCCTGAATTTTCCTTCCGATACTGTAAAGTTTCTGCATGTGAAATCTATTAGTTGATGTATGTATATATTTCTATTACAAGATTATAATAATTCCAGAGTATATTTCCATTGGAATTTTTATTGTGAAAATTCTGTTCTCATAATTCCATTTGAATTAAAACGCCAATAACACTCCATCTTCATAATTTTAAAATAATGCAACTAGAAACGTATCTAATTACGGGTTTCTCTCTTTCTATCTTATTATATTGTCAAAAATTAACTGCTTTACTACATTCTTAATTTACGCTTATATTTTTAGTGTCACGAAAATTAAAGGGGCTGTTTTTTTAGTAATAGGCCATTCAACTTAAATTATTTAAAACAAGTATCAGCAACAACAATCAGCTACAAACTTCGTTACGTTTGTAAAAGAAATAGCAAGTATTTAAGATCCTTGTTACGGGCCAAATGAGCTTTTTCGTCGATTCACAACAGGAAAGATGGAAGTGCCTTCGGCTTAACTCAGAAGAGTAGGGGGTGGTTCACGAGAAAGCTTAAGGGAAGGAAATCGAACGTAGTTGTTTACAGAGTGAATCAAACTCAATGGGCGCCACCTTCCAAATCACAGCAGATTACCAATTCCCGTGGAATGTCGAGAAACCAGCAGATTACGGGAATCGGACTCGCCTTTATTGTGCCCCCTACTGTATATGCAGCTTACAAAGTTCATCATAATACAATAAAAATACACTCTCTTTGTTTGAGATTGGTAAAAAATACATTCGAAATGGTAATAATTATGGTCTAACGCAAGAGTAGTTCGAACGTTCGAACAAAAGGTTCGCTGCCTCTGGTTTGCGGTATTTACTTTACTAACCACAGATCTGTGCAGCCAGTGACTTTCGAGTTTACAAAAATTACAATTTACAATTACACTTGACAGTTAACAAATAATGGCAACTGGCGACTGAAGGTCGCTTTGCGTTGCATCCAGCAAAAAAGGTTCAGCACCTTGATCCAATAAAATGAAACCCGAAACTAGTTTTCACAACACAATTAACCGTTTGTTTTATCTTAGTTTTCTTCGGTAGGGAATAGAAAGAGGCACAATTGGGGTGTTTTTAGGTTCTTCGGGAAGCAGCCATATTCGCAGGCACGCCTCTGAAGACTGGATCACGATGGAGACAACGTTACGAGCCAAGACTTTCTTGGAAGAGAATAAGAAAACGGGAACTTCAGGAGACAAAATTTCCGCCGCTGTACGGATTACCACTTGCAACGGCTTAGTGGATGGAATCGGGGGGTTGGAGGCTTTTAATCCGACACAAGTCGAGAAAACAATTTCACTGAATTGTCTCTACAAAAAGCTGACAATCTGGTAATATTTTTAATCCGACACAAGTCGAAGATTCCTTTTGCCCAAGGCAAGAAAACAACACGATATGATAATTTAGCAGAGCCGCTGCCATTCAACTCCGATTCCAAAAACCACGTGCGTTCACTCACAGCAGCTAGCGCTTGCCTTGCCTTGATATCGGCGCCAAGGTTTTAACAGGCAACCGGGTCGAGCGAAGGTATTAAATCGACTGACGAGAAAAACGAACGAAAAGCCCCAGGCAGCTAGAAGATTTTAGTAACGAAATATGGTGCAATAATTCCAGAACAATTAATATGTGGAACTTCTTCAAGGCCAAAAAATTCTCTGCAAACAAAGGATTCTAAGAACTGTTTTCGGTCAGCATATGCAGACTAAACATGCACGACACCGTTTCTATCGGAAGCTTCGCAAAAGTTACCTCGCATAAATTAAATTTTGAAAATAATAAATTCGTAATCGGCTTAAGAGCGGCAATTAAAATAACACTGTAATTCCTAAGAAGCGGCAAAATTAAACGAACATAACACCTTTTGAATATAAAGTTTTCTTGCCCAAGGTTTAATATTCCTGTGTTGAAGGGTTTTTCAATAATTTGAAGCTTGCTTATGCCAGTTAAATCACAAATTTATGAGTAACAAGGTATTAAACGCGGATTACTAAGAAATTCTCAGCGGGCTTCAAAGATCAATATTGTTAATAAATATAAAATTGTTTTGTAGGTCTTTTAAACATTTATTACGCGACAAATTTTAATAAAAAAATCATAGCCATTTTGGAAGAATTTTTTATAAAATACAAAATTTTCATAATTTAATTAATAGAAAAAATGTGTATAACTGCTATATTTCTAATATAGTGCATGCCGCTTATTGGAATCGCAGATAATGTTATCATTCGGGTATGCGTATACGTATATGACTAGGTAGGTACATACGAAAATTATTGTTTACAGAAATCCTCCGTTTCTGTTATCAATTTTTTCTTAGGTTTGTTTCCATCTATGACCTTGTCTACTTTTGTTTTGTTCAATAAAAATTCTCAATGAAATTATGCTGTTAGCTCGAAGGTAGGTTATTTTAAATTTAAAAAATCTCTCTCTCTCTCTCTCCTTCTTCTCTTCATGTAAATAGCCAGCTTCTAAGCTGGTTGGCAGCAGCTAGCTGAGCTCTATTCTAACCCTCTGCAATGAGTGCCATGAGAAAGAGGCGTGATTTTGGCTTAAAAGATATAATTAACAGTTTAGAACAGCTGATAAATTGCCGAAAATAAACCAACGGAATGCAGCAATACAATTAAACATTTCGGAACTAGTTTTGTATAAAACTAAAAAAAATGTGTTGAAATAGAAGACGCTGCAAAGAAAAATCTTCTTCTTCTTAACCAACTTTAACGTCTATGCCGTCTTCCGGTTCCCAATGCGTTCTTCCATCTATCACGATCCCTTCATAGTTCAGCGTCTATATTTCTTGCTTCTAATGCTTCATGTACCCCTTCTGTCCAACTTCGTCGGGTCTTGCTCTTTTTCTTCTGTACGGAGGAATTCAGTGCATGGTTTTTTTAGGGAGGCGTGCGTCGGTGTCGTTCATTCTTGTCTGAATCTCTTGTATTATGTCCTTTTCTACTGCCATTCTTTCTCTAATTGTTTCGTTTCTAATTCTATCGAGTTTAGATACTCTCGCTGATCTTCGCCAAAAATCCATCTCTAGACCCTTAATCTATTTGCTGTGCTTTTAGTGATTTGCCATACCTCAGCTCTATAAGTAGTGATTTTTTTACAATGGTGTTATATATCATATGTTTATTGTTCTTAATTATACTTTTGCTCCATAGTACCGAATTCAGTATACCAACTGGTGGCTTTCCTTTCGTCCTTCTTTCTGTTATTACTTTTACATACAATGGGGTATTGATATTTAGTTAGGCTGGAAAGGTTCTAGTAAAAAAAGTGAATATGATTGCTATGGTTGCAACTATGATGTTTTATAAATAAGTTATCAAAGTTTGACATTCATAAGTTGAACGGTGATCAAACTGTAAATTTTTAAAAGGGCATATCTGAGAAGAAGATGGATTTTGAAAAAATCGAGTTGAGAAAGATGAGCACCGCCCTGGAAGACCAATTTCTGTGACTACTCAGGAAAACATTGATTCTGTCCATGATATGATTTTAGAAAATCGACGTATTGGGATTAAGAATATTGCAGAAGTATTGTACATTTCCTATGAAAGTTGTGTCACATCATTCATCACGACTTGGGTATGAGAAACCTTTCGGCCAAATGGATTCCAAGATGCTTGAACGTTGATCAGAAACGCGTTCGATTGACAACGTCAAAGGAAATCTGCCGTCGTTTTGCAGAAGATTCCTCAAACGTTTTGGATCGGCTTATTACTATGAACGAAACTGGGATCCATCACCATGATCCAGAGATTAAAGAGCAATCCAAACAGTGGAAGCATGTTGATTGTCCACGACCCAAAAAATTCCGTGTTCAAAAATCGGCTGGCAAGGTTCTTGCTTCAGTTTTCTGGGACAAAGATGGGATAATTCAGATAGATTTCTTGGAACGGGGTAAAACTATCACGGGAGCATATTATACTGAGTTGGTAACTAAATTACGCAAGAAAATTGTGGAAAAACGCCGCGGAAAACTTGGCAGAGGTGTGCTCTTTTTGCAAGACAATGCTCTTGCTCACAAGTCGTTGATTGCACTGCAAAAAATTGACGAAATTGGGTTTGAATTGGTTGACCACCCGCCCTATTCTCCGGATTTAGCACCGTCAGACTAATATTTGTTCCCAAAACTTAAAAAACATTTGAAAGATAAAACAATTTCGACAAATGACGAAGCAATATGTGCCGTTGAGGAGTGGTTTGCAGACCAAGCCAAAGGTTTTGTTTTTAAATGGCTTAAAATTACTTTATGAACTTTCTGCTAAATGTTTGTCTTAAAGGAGATTATGTTGAATAAATAAAATTTTGTTTTGAAATATTGTGGCATTTTATATGGTAGACTAAGTACTTATCAATACCCCCTCGTATATTCCATTTTTGTCTATTTTCACCCCTAAATATGTGTCTTTGTTATGGTATTTCTTTATTTGTTCGCCCGTGTCTAAGATAATTTCTGGCTTATCCACCCCTATTGGCAGATATCGTGTCTTGTTAAAATTTATGTCCAAACCCCACCGTGTGTATTCTTTTTGCAGTTCCTGGGCATGTATGAAATGTCGTCGTAGTCCTGTGCTATGATCGCTTGGTCGTCCGCAAAGTGTAGTGAATACAGTGTTGTATCATCATCCACTGGTAGTCCCATTCTATTACATTTTCCTCTCCATATTTTTAGAGCTTGGTTAATATATATTTTAAATAGCGTAGGGGTTATCGCACATCCCTCAGACCCTTAGTTACTTTGAATCCACTTGTTAAGTTCCCGAACCGCTCTTATTAATACACTGCACATTTTTGCGTTTTCTAATGCCTCGCAAATTTTTTTCTGAGGGACGCTGTCATACGCTCTTGTAAGGTTCACGAACACCAAATGGATATCTCTTCCTTTGGTCATTATTTTTTGTATTATTTGTGACAGGCAAAACACATTATCGTCCCGCTCTATACACTCTGTTCTTCGAGTTCCTTTCCATTTCCATTTCACAATTAATTTTAATAATATTTTAGAAAGATGTGTTGAAATAGAGGACGCTGCTAGGAAAAATAATAATTTAAATACTAAAAGAAATCGCCCTGGAAAAATGGATCAAGTGGAATCTACATTGAAACTCTGTTCAGTATTGTCTGTGAACATGATCCACTTGTAGATGATTTGATGATAGCCAGGAAGGGGAAGAACATTTAAATTTGAGATACCCAAACATGGGGATCGAATTAAAATAGAATTCACAGTCAGAAAACAGGAACACGTTCCTTTTCTGACTGTGAATTCTGTTTTAATTCAATCCCAATGTTTGGGTTTCTCAAGTTTAAATTCAAAATATTCCTTATTACCATGGTGTGATTTATCTTACAATAATATTTAATTTCGGCGTTGCCGTGAGATGTTTAGTTAGTTTTTTAATTATGAAGTGTCACGTTTAGTTTCATGGTTATTTTGATTTAAATAATTCTTCCTACAATATTTTGTAATTTTGATATTTTTTCTTATTAGTCTGAAGATGAACCCTAGTGGGTTCGAAAACGTTTACACCATTTTATACCTTTAACAACATTATATTTATTTTGTGGGATTTGACTGTGGTTTTATTTAACGACTTATCTACCTTATCCCATTATGAGGCCATTGGATATCAACGTGTTTATACTTATTATTATGAACATTATTTACAGAGAGAAAATTTTTTTGATTGTCCATATTGAATTTATTTCAGTTTTTATATGTAAGATAATATACACAAACATTTACCGAATGGCTTATATTTCTAAATTCTTCGAATTAATTTGGATAAGGAGTAGGTATGGGGAATGAAGCATTAAACGATTACTTTACTTAACGAGTATCTTAACATATCTAAAATACCTTCAACATGTAATTATTTGCCCGTTCCTATAGGATATTCCGCTAAAGTAGAGGAAGGGGCTGGTAATAAATAGTTGCATGTTCCAAAATAAGTTTTAATTGTTTTTAAATAGCTGAAAAGAATACCACTCGTATTTAGTCCATTCATCATTTCCTAAGCCTGTATAAAATGTGAAGAAAAGTTAACATTTAAATCTAGGGAATACTATTGCGTAAATTTTAAAAATAAATACAAAATAACCACAAAAATGGTATACCAACAATAACAAATACGGGTTGGCGAATTTTCGATGTTGTATTGAACAGCGAGTTGCAAGGATGGGCGCAAATAAGATCGTAATTCTTTTTGTTATTTTTCTGGGGCACAAGTGAGCCGAAAATAACGGTGGACACAAGTGAGCCTATATGGGTTGTTAAATAACTGAACTGTTAGCAAGTGTGCTAACGGTTTCTGAGTAATGCGACATTAATGCAGGAATTAAAAAAATCGCAAAGGCTTTAATATTACAGCTCGATAATATAACAGAAAATCACTATTACATAACAATTTAAAAATCGCATATCATAATTTGCTAAAAAATGGTATTTCAACAATGTGCTTAGCTTTTGTTATAGTTCCAAATGTTTTCTAAAACTCGTTTTGAGGATGATGATTTCATTTCATCAAAATCCGTTGTCTGAGATATATCGTGTTTACTAACATATTTGTGTACACCTACATCTACAGACAGACCCTAATTAACAACTTCTTTTTCGGATTCCTATAGGTTCGAAACCTGAAATCGCAAAATTAATATGTACTTTACACCTATCTATTGTACAGGAGCCTAACACTGACGTATAGGGAATTGAGGAAAAGGAAAGGGGGCTTACGAGGAAGAATGAAAACAGCAACTAGAAACAGTAGATAAGAGCTGATATAAAAACTGAAAAAAACTTGAGGTGTATGGGGAAAGGGAACAATAAAATATGTATCAGTGCAATCAAACTAGTGCGTTAAGATGAATGTGCAGTCGATTATTTTATTTTTGACACCTTCAGCTGACTCAGTTTTAATAGGAACTAATGGATATTTAAGTAAGACGTTTCTTTTAATTTATATTG
The DNA here is from genome assembly GCA_014611495.1 of Limonius californicus. NCBI lineage: Eukaryota > Metazoa > Arthropoda > Insecta > Coleoptera > Elateridae > Limonius > Limonius californicus. The sequence goes on along the minus strand of JABXWE010029429.1, from coordinate 11,105 downwards.
CGACAGTTTTAATTTGTATGTATAACAACAAATATTACAAATTTTCAACGGATTATTGTACAAAGCAAACTAGGGAATGCTAATTAATTATTAATCAAATAGTGTTCCAAGGATGGTAATTTTTTAATTATATAGTTGCATGTTAAAAAATGAAGGGTGTTGATTTGCTGATAATAAAATTTTACCCCATTTCCTATTCCCAACACTAGACATAATTCAACGATAACCCCGGACAAAAATACAATACGATTATGTACCACTGCATTCATACATCTGTTTAGCTTTCATAGATATCTTTGTTTAACGATCTTTTAGCATAAATTTGTCTAAATTGTCCCATTTCAACTTAAATCAAAACCAGTTATGCAGGTGCTAAAAACGAGGAAATTTAAAGTATCTTGAATGTACACGGTGTGTCCAACTTTCTTTCTTTTTAGCAAACAGGTTACGAAACCGCTTAGCTATTTCAATAAAAATTTTATTTTCTATATTAAAATTTCGCGGGTTTACTAACCTTTTACTGAATTATAAAGTTTCTTCCTACGAAGTTTTCTTATAACAATATGAAAAGCAGCGGTAGTTTTTGCTGGTACTTCAATTGCCTCGTCAAAAGTTACAAAGGATTTTAAAATCTTTTGTTGAACAGTTGAGTTGTAAAAGTTACGATCTCTATAGGGAGCCACTTGTATACAAATATTAATTTAGATATAATAAAAGCTAATGGTTCTTTAACGAGTTGTAATAAAGTTTAATTAAAATTTGTCAATTAATTTTATTCATTTAATATCGAACACCGAATCCGATTTTTACTAAATCAATGTTGTGTTTATTTATATAATTGTTTATTTACCTTTATCTTGTTAAAATCTAAACTTAAAATATAACTGGTAAATTATTAAAGTTCTGAAAGCCTTGATAAATAACTATTATTTTAAATATGAAGTTATACAATTTGGTCTTTCGTTGGTATTTAGTGGGTACTAATATAACAAATCCGTGGCAATAAATTTTATTATGACAATTTTTAAAATTTATAGTTATATTAATGCGGTGTACAACTAGAAATTTGCATATAAACTGTAGGCATGCGTTCATGTTAAGATGAGAGAAACGATTCGTTTGTTCAAATCAACAAGAAATTCATAGAAGCCACAATTTATCTTTGGACTTGTTAACTTCGACCGTCAAACAATTTAACACTTTAGAAGGCTTTCTTAACTTTTATAATTATGTAGAAAATTTTACAGAATTATTTTTCAAGCCAGTCGTACCCAACGTATTAAAATTTTCTAATATTCATATTTGCAATATTTGATCTTCTGATTGGTTAAAGAAATAAATTCTATCTATTAGGAAAATGGTGGTTAATGGCAGTAGTCAGAATGATATTTCTTTTTAAGTATTGCGACAAGGATACCGATATTTTATCAAAAAAGTATAGTGATACCGATACTTCTCCGTTTAGAATTAAACATTAAATTTTGCGCTTTGGGGTGGGCCAAACTGTAAAATTAAACAAATTTTTCATAACGACCTGCTTAAAGGACATTTGTTAAACATTAAAATTTTCATGAAGTTTGGCAGTAAGATAAAGTAATGAGTATTGTTGTTGTTAATTCTCTCAATGTGGAAAAAATAAACTCCTTAACATACAGCCTCAGGGTTTTACGTTTTGCCCAATTCAAACATTCCTACCCAGTATCTAAAAAGGTTTACAGGTTTAGAAACTGGAATTAACTATAATATAATATAAACTAGAGGATCTAATATAATATTTAATTGTTAACTACCTACTCATTTCTACCCTTCCCACCATAATAATATTAAATAGCAACATGTACCTACTATGAAGAAAAAAAAATTAAGTGCTAGAACCAAAGTAAAATTTAATATGATTCCGTTTCCGACTTACGGCTATAAACAAATAACACAGGGACTTATAAAGAAACACATTTTAAGTAATACGAAAAATATTTGACATTTATTCAAAATGAACTTCATTTACTATAATACACTTATTACAATATTCTAACAGATTTTATAAGTAGTCGTCAGAGGTGTCCGAAGAAACTGCTTTCAACTCGGAGGTTGGCATTTTTCTTAATATCTCCTGGATTTGAGAAACAGTTCCAGTTGAAAAAATTTGCTGTTGCCAAGTCAGGTAAACAGGGTGGGTTATCTCAATAACTCCGTGTTTCATGAGTAATTGTCAAACATCGTAGGAGTTCAATTTGTAACTAAGTTCTAGGCAAATAACAATTAATAAACCTCTATATTTAGTTAGTAAAATGAATTTCAACGTAGTATGGCAAAAAGCAATTCATAAATTTCTGGTTTAGTTTAACTTTTAGGTTTACGCGTTGGCCCTTAAAATCAATGTGCACGAAGAACAGCTGCTGTTTTGAGCATGTTGATAAACCTGGGGCTCATAAGTATGTATGTAATTGAATTGATTACACAATACAGAGAACCGGGATTTATGGTGAATATAAACTGACAGCCGCTACTTTTAAATCCAACACAAGTCTCTTCGCCAACTTTCCACGGCTGTTGGCATTTCAAAGGCCTCTATTTACAAATTGCATTCACATACAATTTGACACAACCAAGAGCAAAATTAACACGAGTTCGATAAGAAGCTAGAATTTCGCGAAGTTATTATGAAAAGATAAACTATAGCACCTATTTGATTTGCTTCAGCTGTCAATGTATATTTTTAACGAGTCCCTTAACAAACATATTTGTTATTGGAATGAAAATTCCTTCATCTTCACAGAGATAGTAAGCTAGGGCCAACAACAAATTAAGAAATAACATTGTTGCTTCCCTATTCCTCTGAAAACTATTTAACAAAAACCTACCGTGGCGAGCTAAAAATAGAATTTTGTTTAATTTTGAAAAGTACATACGGTATATTATATGCACAACATATTGCTTTTAATAAAATATAGGTATATGGTTTTTAAGTCTTCTTTAACGGCCAATTTTCGTGGTAGTTGCATGTATATATATATATATATATATATATATACAGGGTGTATCAGAAATAGGTACAAATATTTAAACCAGTAATAGATTGGCTTAAGTAGAATTCAATGGGCTGTAGAAGGTTATTACCTAATTGTAAAGTAAATCCAAAGTGGCCAACACGTAAATCCTTGTCTGGCTTGTGATAACTGAATAGAAATTACTGACCTACCTAATACTTAGTATTGGTTTGTGGCAGGTGATAAGAAATTTTTTTGCACTTCTATCTTACCCTCCGTTGTATAACATGTCTTTGAACTCAAAATTTTTGTTATTATCCTGCGGTACTCAAACAATTTTGGGTCAAATTTTCAATTAATATCTTCTCATATCTGAAGGGTCCCATTGCCAAAGAAATGTTTTTTCTAGCTTGTATATATTGTAATCTACCATCGGATTTAATATTTGTACCTATTTCTGATACACCCTGTATATATATACGAGGCTTATACAACTGAGACCCATATTTGATCAACTTAGCCTTCAAAACAAATGCAATAATTCAAATGACGTTTGTTAATGTTAGTAGTGTTTGTAAGCAACACATTAATTAGTAAGTTTCTGGCATTTGGAGTTGATTCTGAATTTTAAAACTTCGATTTTGAAATGGTGTTTATTGTTGAAGTCCAAGTTTGATCAGCGTGTGGTCCTACAACTTTTAAGCGCTGAGGGTGTGTAGTCATTGCAGATTCATATGCGCATACAAGCAGTGTATGGAAATGCATGTATTGCGTACCCAACTGTTAAGGAATAGTGCCGACAATTTAACATTGGAAAAGAGGGGACTATGGATGAGCCGCGACCAGGTGCACAGTGTACTATATTAACAGAAAACAATATGGCATGTGCGGAAGGCTTTATTAGAAAAAATCGTCGAATTTCAATTAGAGAAATATCAGAAATTCTTGGTGCTAGTGTAGGATCAGTCCATAGTATTGTTCGTAATCTGGGTTAAAAAAAGTTTGTTCGTTATGGATTCTTCGTGTCTTGTCTAATGAATAAAAGTGCTGGCGAATAGGCTTATCTCTGCAACACCTCACAGACTGTAGACAAAATGGTGATGACTTTCTTCTGTCAATAGTTGCTGGTGGCGCAACTTGGTGCCATTACTACGAGCCATTCAGTAAGTTATCGTCGATGCAGTGGAAACATTCAAGTTCACCACCACTGAAGAAGTTTAAAGCACAACCTTCTGCAGGCAAGGTGATGTTAACATTTTTTTTTCGACCATGAAGGACCCTTGTTGATAGAGTTAAAGGAACCTGAAGTAAATGTCAGTGTAAATCTGTACAATGAAACTTTGAACAAGCTTCATCAAACAATAAGTCGAAAACGTCCAGGAAAACTTAGGCGTGGGGTCATTTTGGTGCACGACAATGCTGGGTCTCATGTTGCTAATGTGGTAAAAGAAAATCTTCAACTAAAGAAATGGAGGGTTTTAGAGCATTCACCTTATAGCCCGGATCTATCGCCTTGCGATATCCATATTTTTGGACCGCCGGAAAAGGCTGTAAAAGGTCGGCATTTTCAGTCTGACGCAGAAGTACAGATAGCTGCCGAAGATTTCTTCAATCAGCAGCCACAAGAATTCTATGAGCAGGATATACGTCGGTTAGTAAAACAATGGGATAGATGCCTTAACTGTGATGGTAATTATTTGTAATTAAATTGTTGAATACATTTGTTATAAAGCAAAAATGGGTTTCAATTGAACACACCTCGTATATTTAAGTATGTGAGTTAGGGGTTCCATAACGTAGATGGGCTCGTTTTGCCAATTCGTAATAAAGACTCATTTGTTACATTTGTTGAGTTTTTCGCATTGGCAAGGAATTTTCGTATAGGCATACAATCAAGTATAAGGCAAATTTAAAGATTTTAGATAAAAAATACAAAATACATTTATCACCCTTGCAAAAAAAGAGGGTTTCAGAACGGCATGCGTGCTTCGCTATAACAGTTCGTTCACTGTTATCACTTCGATCTTTTATTTCTTTCTGGCTTAAAATTGGTATAATGTTAGCGATTACAGATACACGTAATATGGTAGGTGAATATTGAATTTTAAAAGCACTCTCGTCCCTATTACAATAATTACGCACCAACAGCGATTATTACATTCGTATGCGCAAGCACTTTGAAATACCGACTTGCATAACAAAACTAGCCTCCTAGGATTTCCAGACTTGAAACACAACAATCCACAATTAACATAATGGTAATGACGAATTCAATGTTAATATTATTTTGCAGTAGAAATTGATTTCGTTATCCTCTTATTCATCACATATTTCCGTAGCGACAACTATCAAGTTCAACTTCCGCTCCGATCTAATTTCGGAACGTATTACTAATGCTGTCTACTATTCGAGTTTGTAGGTAGTTTTTATTAGAATTTGTAAAAATAAACGCCCGTATTATTTCTATTGTCAAACTAGTCGGTTTTGAATCCGAAGAATAATAAAATTATTTAAGGCTATTTAAATAGGGCCTTATTGCGTATCCCATTCGCATCACATAAATATATGTACATACTAGCTGAAGATGTTTGGCGCCGAAATTGTCTGGATTGAGGTCAATAGGGGCCTTGACGTGAATAGATTAGTAAAATGCCACTTCCGGTTGACTCGTCGAAAGGACCGAGGGTTGTCACATCAATTCTGAGCGAAAATGCAGATTTTTAAAACTTTACATAAATAACGGCGACGAATTCGTTTCGGTTTCGTTTTTAATAGGCATGTGCTAGTTAATTTCCCACAGTTAGAGGCTAGCTTTAGGGGGTTTTATAATACCAATTAAGCGAGTCCATTTAATTAAAAACCTACCCGCATGCATATTACAAGCGCAGAAGTTCCAAAACTGTTTGATTTTATTTGATAAAATATTTATGACGTATTTTAATTTTTAACAATAAACGTTTCTTTCAAAAATTCCTGCAAACTATCGTAGAAATGCGTTATGCGGTGACAAATTCGCATTATTACAACTATTCAAATTTTTGATGTTTTGTAATTTTGTAAATGTGGTGGATATGTTAGAACATAGAATAATTAGACCATATTATGTGAAAACGGTAACCAAGGGAAATACATTTAAATTGATTGTTGTTGAAAGTATTTAATTTAAACTGAGAAATCTAATTAGACGTAGTGGACAATACAATTGATCTTCTAATAACTGATGTACAGTTGAACCTTGCTAACTCGAAACTTTATAATTCCATTTTTTATATCTCGATCTAGAAGCTGTTTTCCGACAAAATGCCTATTCCAATATTCCTATTTTTATATCGATATCTCGCATTTCAAAAAGTCGAATTTTTTGATAGTCGAAGCTTTTTGTAATTCCCTAGACTAGGTTTGCTAGTAGTATATATTTCTGTAACTCGAAGTTGAATTACTCAGAAATAATTGCGGGTTTTAACCCCAACGCTATTGCGATTTATGACAGTCTTCCAGTCAATGACCATTTACACTTTTAGCCGCGACATGTCAATTGAACTTACATAGTATAGTATAGCATTCTTTGTATACATTGAACAACGCGTATTTTCCATTCTTGCAATAAAATAAAGATTAAATATGCACGTAATTTGTGAGCTATTTTTGATAACTCAAATTATTTTTGATTCCACCCCTCAAACTTTCACTTATTGAAGTTCCACTGTAATTTAATTTTATTAGGATTAAAACAGACATTTATTTCGCAATGAAAGATGACACTTCTCTACATTCTGGAATGTCTACAAGGCAGTTTCTGAATGCAAGACTTTCTACTCAGGGAACCGGTGGAGAAGGTACAATAGAATGGCCAGCAGGATCCCCGGTCCTGTGCTCCTCATTTTGTTTTCGTTGGGGACTTCTAAAATACACATGTTGTAGTCAAAAGTCAACTAGAATAAGATATAGATCGGAATCGCCTTTTAATTTTATTTTTACTGCTAATTAATACTAGTGAAGGGCTTAATTTAATGTATGGGAAGTCGCGTATGCACAAGGGCGAGTACTGATCAAACAGTATTCAACAACGATCCGCGCGGTCATCACTTGGATGGGTGACCAAACACTTACGCTGACACGCTGCAACCCGCGGTGCCTCGGAAAGTACCTAAAACCGTCGGCCCCCTAGATTAGTAATGTGCCGCGTCACTAACTACGTCAAACATGGTTAAAGTGACAGCAGGGTGTGGAATTACCTTCAGGTCTCCCCACAATCACTTCTCATATGCAATTTAATCATTTGTTGTACCACAAGGCGTATGTTGCAATACAATATTATTACATAAGTTATACCAGTGGTTAGTTTAGAGGTGTTAAACTAATTCTGATCGCTATGCTTCAGTGTTGGAAAATTTTGTTCTCGTGGAGTTACAAGGAATGAGACAAAGTAATGCTTGCTTTCAACAAGACGGTGCCACTGCACATACAGCGAGGCACACTCTGGACGTTTTATGTCACATGTTCCCATGTCTTCTAGTTTCGCAGTTTAATTGCTCACGATTTGTTTAAGGGGTTTTGAAGTGTAAAGTTTGCCAGATACGTGCTCAAACATTCCAGAGTGAAAAACGAAATTCGGAAAGAGATAACCTTGTGTAATGCTAACGAAGATTTACTTCAGCGCGTTATGTTAAACATTTCCACAGTATAATGCAGCAATGTATAGAAGCGGGTGGTGGGCGTCTTAGAAATGTATTATTTAGGCGCTAATAGTGTTGTAGTAAACTTTAATTTATATAGTTTCCTCCGAAATTCGTTGACATACTTTATTCGTCCGTCTACAGCAAAGCTATGAAAAACCATTCAATCCAATTGCTGGACCCAGTAGAACTGGATAATATAGAAGAGGATAATATTAAAACTGGCAAATTATAGAGAATTTTATAAAAAATGGCAAATGACATAACATAACATAAACAATTAAGAAGTACTGATCATTGACTTGCAATGTGGACCACACTAACTAAATGTGTATTAATACAGTTCCGCCAATATGATATCGTATTCGTTTAGATTCAAAGTCAAACAATACAAATCAGATGAGTATATGCGATTTAATTGTATTCATAAGCATTCCTACACAACGCTGTAAATATTATAAATAAAAAGTACTAACATATGAAGAGCGTTAATGTAAATAAATTATTCAGCTGTATTTGCTATTTCCTTTCGTGTGTCTTGTTCTGGTTATACAAAAAAATACGAACGTTAACGATAACGGTCAATTTGAAATTCTATGAGTTCGAAAATTGGCAATGTGTAGGTCTACGAATGTCTTCTACTAATGCATAATGAAAGTGTATTCAATATTGTTATTTATTCATGGGTCAATGGCGGGTTAAGCTACGACCGGATACATATTTTAATACAATGTCAGGAAACTTTTACTAATCACTGGTTGTCGTGCTTTTGTGTAACGTAAAAAAATAAAACTCGAGAAAATTATGGTAGAATGTTGTTGCGTTTACCGCGGACGTATTTATATGTGACCGACTTTTTCTAACGCAAGTTTTTCCACCATCTTATAACAGCTTGAGTTATAAGCTCCAAATTTGGCACGGATCGCCACGCCAGTGGCGTAGTCAAAGGAAACAGCTGTATACAGTTGGATTAGATTTAAAAAGTCCAACTATGCATGTTGTACTAATTTCAGATAAACCTTCTTCACAATACCCTACTGATATACTGAACCACCTTGTAACTGTGAAGAGCTATGGCAGATAAAATCTAGAAATTTAGAGTTTTTACTATCTCTGAAAGAATACTACGTGAGTCAAACTTGAAAACAATCCAAGAGGTAAAGGCGTTTCCTTGAATCGCTCGAAACGGGGACTACAGTTTTCAAATCAAAATGAATTGTTTGTACATTAATGAATAACTACAGGTGGTATAAACAATACGGAGCAAGCGAAATTATCCATACTGTTGGTAAATATTTAAACTATTTATATAAGTAGTTTTAGATTAGGGTCATTTATTTATAGCAAGCGCCGTTACAATGGTCTGCTGTCGATTACTTATATGTAATCGTCGTATTGTTAAACTGTTTTAAATTACTTCGACTTCGAGTAAGCATTAACCTCTTTACTTTTATCTAAAAAGGCAAACGGAAAACAGGTTGGTCTACATTTTATGCAACTGTTTTGCTAGCCTTCCTGACACGAAGAAGGGCACTTTATCATCATACCATGATGTGAAAGAAAAATTAAAAGAATGTCAAATACAAATAGATTTTAAATTCTAAAGTACTGTTACATATTTTTTTATAGTATTTGAAATAAGTAAAAGTGAAAAATAGACATCCACTGTGTGTGCTTTCAGCTATGCTTTAGTTATTTCTGGCAGGTAGAAAAAACACATTGACTTCTTAAAATTCGCACTACATCTTGCAAAAGTATTGCTTAGAAAATCCTTAAACTACCTTGTTATTGAGTAATTCGTTATTTGGAAAACAATGGAGTCTGTATAGATATCTGATTCTGTATACAAATTCCATTAAATGAAAACACGATATACTAGATGTATTCGCGAAGTGATTGGCTACACCTTCGCAGGAACTCCATTTACGATGTTCAAGATATTTATTTGCTATCCTTGGTAAGTACAGTTAATTACTTTTGATCGGATAAGTTTAACACTACTAAAATCAGATTACTTTTGTACTTCCACTAGAGCTGGTAGTGTTATTTCCAAAAATACTATTATAATAACGAAATTTCAGCAGCAATCAGTGTGAGGTCTCAAAACATTCCTTTTTTGATGTAAATCCTAGTTTCAGAAAGTTATTTAAATATTCAAGATTTGGTTAATTTCATTCTGCTTTTCCATTGGTTAAGGAAATTACATGTTTTTGTATAATGTATTTATTTTTATTTGTATTATGATGTTATATGAAAATCTCAACGTGAACAGACGCTCGTCTGGGAGTCAATTGAAATTGTAATTTTATATGTTTATTATATTCTGTTTGAATAAAACTATGTTATTAAGTGTTACGGTTCAAATCAGCGTTATTTGTTACTTATCTGTGTAAAAAAATCGATAAATATCGGTAAATTAGCCTAAAATCAAGAATTTGAGTGGAGTATCAAAGTAGCGTCAGTAGACTTCAATTGCTTTTTCGACATGTTTTGTTTGTATCTGCGTTTGATGTTTAAAACGTCAACAAACTTCAAGGTTAGGAATCATCTGGAAGTTTTATGCCTGTTGGTTATTTGGGAGGTATTTACGTTATGTTCTGGAACTGCGGCTGGAGTAGCAATCGAATTTAATTTAAAACAAACAAGTAACATCTAATCGACAATAATTTGAAAAGTGAAGCAAGTTGTGGTTAACAATTTAAAAAGAAAATATAAGTTTGCAACATATTTATGAGTTTATTAGAATATTTGAACATCTGAAGTAATAAGCAGTAAATAATATTCGGGTTAATCACCTTGTGAAACGATTTGACGAATAGGAAGATACTCAATCCAAAGTTTTTCTGCTAGGAAAAAAGCAACAGTTGATGAACTTTCGTTTCGAAGTTCACGATCAGCAGCAGGAGTGCCATCCTAATTTCATCTAGTTAATTTTATCAACACCAGAAGAAAATAAGCAAGTGCTTCTATGTGAAAAGGTGGGTCCGTTTAAAACTGCTTTGTTAAATTAGATCTTACTATTTATTTCCTGTAACTTTGTCATTTAATTTTTGCAGTTGTTTGACGTTCTATAAGAAAAAACTTGGATAGTTCGATAACATTTAATTCATTTCTTTGTTGCATCCATATTTTACAAGTTCGTGTTTACTACCTTGTATCTTTCACCTTGTGCAGTTAAGCAGCGCAAGAATTTAAAGGTTATACAGCAATAACCAAAATTTTATCTTATAAACTATGAGTTAAGAGTTTTTTTAAAGTTTGTGTTTGAAGTGTGCCCTTTGTGTTGTTTGTAATAATATTGTAATACTTTTTTTAGATATGAAAGGGAGATCATCTTTATTACGGGTGTTACGTAAAAGTAACATTTTCCCTCTTTTTTCAAACTTAATATTTTTTTGTCGCTTCAATGTGGAGGTCATATGTAGGTCCCTCAATAAAACAT